>OY293418.1:67975930-68163430 GCA_958502065.1 Chrysolina americana | reverse complement strand
TATGAATGACATTTTTACCGTTAGTAATTTTTTGCAGATGAGTTTCAAATTTAAAATCTAATTTTTCAATAAGTAATAGGCGGAATTTTTAAATTTCAAGTATAGAGAATTGTAAGAGCTTTTGAAAGAAATCTTACTCGACTCTAACTACCATTTGAAAATTTTCGGGTGATTCCCACCCTCGCTTGGGGGGTGACAGTGGCTTAGTCAAAAATACCGGAAAAGAGTATCTCCTTTCAATAAAAAACCTACGGGTCTGAGCGTTTTTCCAAAATGTTGACGCAGTTTCGTTTCCAGTTGTCCACCCTGTATGCCTCCGACAAACCGTTGGATCGTTTCGGAAAACTGTCAAATTTTTTCCTCTTTCTCGTTGACCGCACACCATACATAATCGCATAACTTCCGCCATGATAGAAATTCCAGTAAGGCACAAGAAGAAGAAGGCAAGCAAAATATCCATAATCAAGGAATGCGGAGTGGTGTTCAAAAGATATATGCTCGACAAATAGCATTCGCCGGCGAATACATTTTAGAAACAAACCGCAGAAATCCTCATACAAGGTGATAGGGATTCCTGAAAGGGTAATTGCCTCCACATGTACGGCATTCTCGGCATACTCGGTATATTCGAATACGACGAGTACGTCTCGAAATGTATTCGTATGGGGCTGCGAAAAGAAAAATGGTGCAGTGGTGAAAAACCCCTTTTTGGCCCAAGTAGAGTTCCCAATGGAATATGTCAATTGATATATCTATTTCGGTTTCAAAATCGGAGTATTGTGAAATTACTAGTAGGGTGTTGTGAAAGTTCAAAAGTTACTTACACAACAGATCCCAGTGTACTAAAATAAACAATGTCATATCAAGTCTAGAAGAAATTAATACAGGTGTCCCCCAAGGAAGCGTACTTGGCCCTGTCTTGTTCATACTATATTATGAAGGTGGAGATTTAATTTTCAATCTATCAGTTTTCTTCAGTGACTATTTCTCAAAAGATTCAAGTAATATTTGATGTACTTCTTTGCTTTTGTAGTAAGCTTTAAATATATCTATTTCGGTTTCAAAATCAGAGTATTGTGAAATTAATGGTAGGGTGTTGTAAAGGTTGAAAAGTTACTTACACAACAGATTCCAGTGTACTAAAATAAACAATGTCATATCAAGTCTAGAAGAAATTAATACAGGTGTCCCCCAAGGAAGCGTACTTGGCCCTGTCTTGTTCATACTGTATTATGAAGGTGGAGATTTAATTTAATCTATTAGTTTTCTTCAGAGACTATTTCTCAAAAGATTCAAGTAATATTTGATGTACTTTTTTGCTTTTGTAGTTAACTAAGAAATATTGAAAGTGAACGATGAAAGAGTAAACGGAAAAAAACACCCGAAAAATAAAACCTTGGAAAAAATAACCCCGGAAAAAAAACGGGAAAAAACTCCCGAAAAAAAAAAACGGAAAAAATACTCCCCGAAAAAAAAACTCAACTGTTTGTCACGTTAAAGAAACTAGACCATATTTGATTCATTTTACAATACTCATCAATATCGGCAACAGGTGGGCTGGTTATATCTAAACTCATCCGCATTTGGATATAAATTCTTTTTTGATGAATTGTTTGAATTTTTGAACTGTGAGATTCTTTACTGTTTGTGATAAGATGGTATACAGTTTCGTATTCAGAGAATTAGATGCAGATATATGCAGTCGATATCTTGATGGTCTTATGAGTTCTATATTGAGAGTATTGTAATCATGGAAATGGGCATTTTTATCAAAATCAATTTTATTTTCGAGAATTTGGAGAAGCGATTGGAAAATATATGAAGTTTAATAGGGCGTAATTCCAAGTTTTTTGGATATGGGCATGGCATGTGTCTCTGTAATCTGAATTTGCAATTATTCTCATTGCTTTTTCCTGCAGTTTGAAAACTCTTTCAAAGGAGTTTCCCCACGAAATGATGCCATACCTGAGAGGCGAGTTGAAGAAAGCGTAATACGCTGTTAACAAAATAGTAAGACTGACTATGGAATGCCACTGCCTATGCAGGAATATATACTTTGAAAGGTTGGAGCATAAGTCGTCGATATGACTGTGCCAGTTCAGGATATCATCAATGGTGATCCCTAGTAGCTTTACCTCATCACGTTTTTTAACTTTATCATTAAACGAAATGAATAGATTTTGGGTTTTATCTCGAGTCAGTTTCAGAAGATTTCCGGTGATCTACTTTTCCACTTGATTTTCCAAACTTTTCATTGCAATAATTGAATTTCAACAGTTCTTGTCTGCGATATCTATCAGGTAGCATATGATAGAAAGTGTCATTAATATAAATGATGAAAAGGGGAGGCCCCAGGACGGAGCCCTGAGGTACTCCTGTTTCCTCCAACTCAAGTCCAGATCAGAAAGTTTTCTCATACTATACTATGGCAACTGGGATGTTGATAATTTATATAAATTGGTTCGATTGTGTATATCAAGGACGCTGTGATATTTCTTCTTTCTTGGAAATGTCAAAGTTCGACTCAAGTCGAGTAGATGCCTCCCATAAACTACTCCTTAATGCGGTGGTTCGAATGACAAAATATCACCAGCAATTCCCGGCCAACTATTACAAATATGCTCGCGGTGAGGGCAGTATATCACAGCCTACTAGTTTTCGCACTTTCCTGCCTCGAATCGGTATGCGCCATCTCTGATGTGCTGAGAGTAATTAGTAGGAGAGAGATTGCTGCATAGCAGAGGTCTTGTTGAGAATGAAAGGATAAATTCGGAATTTTTTGCGATAACAAAACAACTAGAAAGTGAGAGTTGTTAGATTCTTCATAGTGAGCGAACAGATATCACTGACTGAAGAATTATTACGCACATCTACTTGCTTGGAAGGTGCTGATATAGGGTGGGCTGAAGTGAGTTATGCATTTGAGAATTGTGGATATTGATTTGACCATTAAAAAATCATCTATTTTCGGAATCAGCAAAGATTTTGGTGTTCATAGTGCGAATTTCAAGTAGCTCTGATGGTTTTATATTTTTCATGACTTTTTGGGGTCTATCCCTAAGGACTTTTTAGCAGTAATTTTTTCAGTTCGAAATCCACAAAGTATACCAATTTCATCTCCCTGAATCGATTGGAGTTCGCGGAATTGCTCTATCTTCAACCGTTCTTGAGTTGAAAAGTTCATCTGGAGTTGAGAGAAGTAATTTCTGTTCAAATTTTAGATTTTGATAATTTTTCTATTCATTATGGTAAAATTTAAGATTTTTCCCATGTGCACACACAAGTGCATGTACAATTCCAAGTGGATCTGATGGTTTTATATTTTTCATGACTTTTTGGGGTCTATCCCTAAGGACTTTTTAGCAGTAATTTTTTCAGTTGATCAACTCGAAATCCACAAAGTATACCAATTTTATCTTCCTGAATCGATTGGATTTCGCAGAATTGCTCTATCTTCAACCGTTCTCGAGTAGAAAAGTTCATCTCGAGTTGAGAGAGGTCATTGCCCTTCAAAATTTTCATATTTGTAATTTTTTTATTCATTCGCGTAAAAATCAACATTTTCTCATCTGCAGTCATATACACATACGCAATTTCAAGTGAATCTGATGACATCATATTTTTCACTATTTTTAGGGGTCTACCCCTTAGGACTCTTTTCGAATAATTTTTTGTTGTCGTTGATTGACTCAAAATTCACAAAGTATACTAATTTTATCTTTCTGAATCGATTGGCGTTCACAGAATTGCTCTATCTTCAACCGTTCTCGAGTTGAAGAGTTCATCTTGAGTTGAGAGCGTTAATTTTCCACCAAAAATTTTTCTCCAAACGTAATCTAACAGGAGAATCTTATTTGGAATTACAAGACGAGTTTGTTTATCCACAATAAGAAGACATTATTGAGAATGACGATCGTCACTAAAAAGGCCACCTTATGCAGAGTTTGAGTGATTTTGGATAAGATGTTTCCGGGAAATCTGATTTGAAGAAGAGTTCCTAGTGAGTGGCCTGCCAGATCTCCAGATTTAACCCCACTTGAATTTTTCCCATTGGTCACTTGGGAAACAAGATATTTGCAACAAATGGTCCAGTGCCTTTACTGTTGACCGCAATTTGTTTTTTCGATAATTTCAATTTCTGTCTTTTGCCAAGATCCCTCTCTGGAGACCAAATAATCTTCGAAACTTTTCTGTCAACACTTTATAGATATACATCAGGCGTTCACTGGATATCTTCAATACCCATAAGGTGACTTAATGAAGATACGCCGTATAACAATAACGAAAGGAATAATTGTTCCAAAAAGCATTATCCTAAATACGACGGTAAATCCGCATTCTCCACAGCCCGTTGCACATGTGATAAGATTGTCATTTGTTCTGTGCGCGTCGAGAAGTTTTTCTCTTGTTTTCGAAGCACTGTCCGATGATGATTTGTTGATGTCTGTGCCAATGTAGCTGTCGACAATTTTGATTAATGTCCGTGCCAGACGATATTTTAATGTTCACAGTATAGGAGAGATGTATTCATTCAAAACGTTGTACTCTAACGATATACTGAATATAGGTATGTCGTCCAGATTGTTGGATTACTACAGGTGAGATACAGTGTTGGGAATAGCTCAAGCAAAGAAGGAAAGAAGGTAAATGCGGTAAGCATCTGCTGGTGATTACAAAGGAAATGAGTTTGCAGCTAATCATAAAAAAATTAAAACTGAAACTGAATTACACATCTGGACCAACTGACATTAGAATCCGGGATCACCAGACATTGATATCGTCGGAAAGGAAAATCCTTGAAGCTTTCAAGGAAATGTTCTAAGAATCACCAAGGAATAGATGGAAATGAAAATATCGAAAAGAAATAGAGTTATCTTCCAATAAAATAAGCGTCTTTGTGATAAAGTATCACGCTCAGAACTAATTGCACTTTTATAGATGATATACCGGGTGGCTACGGAAGTATTGCCTACGGAATATCTCAGTTATTGTATGAAGTAGGTTTGTGAAATTTGGAGCGTCGATATAATGACATAAGAGCTAGAATTTGAGCATATTGACATGTCGAAGTTAACTTCCGGTCTGACCGGAAGTAACATCAACTTTCTTATTTTAAATGGAAACCCTATTTTTTTTTTCGCTCTATTCAGCATTCAATTCCCTTTCTGATGACATATCACAAGTTGGTATCTAATCAGAAACTAGATCAGAAAAATATTATTATTGAAATTCACCGAGTAGGCCGTGGAAGCAAAATGAAAGGCAAAAATTGAAAAGTTGGGTATGGAAACCATACGTCACTTGATAACAGTTGCTACTACTGTGATATTTTATTTTCATTCGTCGGCGTTATAAAAAGCCGCCAAAAAAAATATTGGAAAAATTGGGAAAAAAACAATACTCTGTAGGTCCATAACTTAAATAGGAACATACAACTTTTTCTTGCCTGTACTATTCAGCATAACCATTCCTTTCCAATGATATAATAGAAAGTAATTTTTTGAAATGAAATTCCAAAAAATCCAATTATTATTATTCAAATAACAAAAAAACAGATATATCGAAAAAAAAAAAATTCAAATTGATAGGATTAAAGATAAAATAAATTCAAAACAAATGTTCGAAATGCATTCCCTCAGCGTCAATACATTTATTGACTGGTGATATTTTCATGTAAAACGTTTCTCAACATTTGGGGCGTGATATCTTGGAAAACTCTACGAATTTTTACTTCTAGCTCATGTAGAGTTGTAGGCTGTGTGGAATACACCCTATTTTTAAGATGCCCCCATAGAAAATAGTCGCACGGAGTAAGATCAGGTGACCTTGGTGGCCACCTGACTGGACCATGGGTTGTTATAAGTCTCTCTTGAAAGCGATTTTGAAGATAATTTCTCGCTATTCTTGAATTATGCGGAGGGGCGCCATCTTGCTGGAAGTACATTCTCTCAGTTATTTCCGCTGGTAGGTTGTTAATGAATTCCGAAATTTCATTCGTTAAAAAATTGAAGTATCTCTCTCCGATTAGTTGGCCTTGAAAAAGAATGGGGGCAACAATATGAGTTCCAACTATTCCTGCCCAAACATTCACACCAAATCTCTCCTGGAAGCCACCTTGTCGAAACCGGTGCTCGTTTTCTATCGCCCAGTACCTGAAACAAAAGACCGTTCACACTTTTAGCACTTTACACTTCGACTATCGACAATAATCCAAATAAAGTACAGTACCTACCTTGTATTATTCCTGTTGAATAATCCATTGTTGGTAAATCTTGACTCGTCCGTAAACAAGATATAATAGTTAAATAGGTGATTCTCAGCATTTTGTCGAAGAAGCCAATTACAATATTCCAGGCGCCTTTCACCGTCATTTTCATACAAATGTTGATGCAACTGATACTTGAAGGATTTAAATCGATGTTTTTTCAAAATTTTCCTAGCAGAGTCCTTACTTATAGCTAATTCGGCGCCAATCTGCCTCGAGGAAATTGTGCTATCATATTGTACTAAAGCTAATACATTAATTTCAGTTTCCTCATTAATAACAAATGCTTCTTGGTCTTCGTGAACATCAGGCTCAGTTCTTAATTTTTCTTCAAGCCACTGGAAATACCTTCTTGACGGTTGCTGCCTCCCTGGATATCGCTCTAAATACAATCGTTCAGCGGCATAAGAATTGTTTAAACATTCATCATAAATGAGAAGCATGTCAATTTGTTCGGTTCGTGAATAACGGGGCATTTTTTGAATATTCCACTAACTGATTTCGATTTCCAAACCCTTTTAAAATGGCAGAATCAAAAACACTACTTCGAACGTTAAAATAATATGGATAGCAGCGTTCGTGAGAGCTCTCGTTTCTTTTTTGTTTCATTCCAAAATACATCTTAATCAGCCTACTTGTTAATATTTTGGTTCGAATGATTATTGCAATGGAATGATTATTCTGAATAGCACAAACATCGTCCATAGGTAGATATTAGAATATCTATGGACGATGGCACAGACCAAGTACGTTTATGTTCCTATTTAACCTAACCTACAGGATATAATTTATCATTCCACATTATTTTTGCGTATGGCGATAATCTGTTTTGTTATTTGAAGAATAATATTTGGATTTTTTGGTATTTCATTTCAAAAAATTACTTTCTATTATATCATTAGAAAGGAATGGTTATGCTGAATAGTACAGGCAAGAAAAAGTTGTATGTTCCTATATAAGTTATGGACCTACAGAGTATTGTTTTTTTCCCAATTTTTCCAATATTTTTTTTGGCGGCTTTTCATAACGCCGACGAATGAAAATAAAATATCACAGTAGTAGCAACTGTTATCAAGTAACGTATGGTTTCCATAGCCAACTTTTCAATTTTTGGCTTTCATTTTGCTTCCACGGCCTACTCGGTGAATTTCAATAATAATTTTTTTCTGATCTAGTTTCTTGTTAGATATCAACTTGTGATATGTCATTAGAAAGGGAATTGAATGCTGAATAAAGCGAAAAGAAAAAAAAATAGGGTTTCCATTTAAAATAAGAAAGTTGATGTTACTTCCGGTCAGACCGGAAGTTAACTTCGACATGTCAATATGCTCAAATTCTAGCTCTTATGTCATTATATCGACGCTCCAAATTTCACAAACCTACTTCATACAATAACTGAGATATTCCGTAGGCAATACTTCCGTAGCCACCCGGTATGATTGTTTTGAACGTTTAGGAGTTGTACTTGATATTTTTTTGCATACATCATAAGCAGCTGACATATCTAATATGTGGAATAACCCAAATCATACAAATTCACATATTTATCTATATCTCTCATAGTTGGTACATGATTAATCCTATTTTTTTTGAGGGAAATTGAGTTAAACCGCTGTTCAAAATCGCCTACAGAGCTCGAATTTTTTTTTCTTGAGTCAGTTCACTATTTTTGTGATTTTGCAAAATAAGGACTATTGGAATGAAAAGAAAAATCTGGGTATGAATTTATGATCTGTTACACGTGTTCATGCAGAACATTGAAAGTTCAACCCGTTTTTCTCTCTCACTTTTCGAGTTATAACGATTTGTGTGAAAACTCAATTGTTTTTCAATATCTCCTCAAGTGAATGAAATATTTTTGTAAACTTTATTTTTGTAATTAACTTGATGCAGTTTTCTCTAGCGATTAAGCAATAATATATTATTTGTCGAATACTTTGAATGCATTTTTTATCAACCATCCACAACCTTAATTTCACCATCTTACGTCTTACCTTTCATGCCCCTGTCCCCTGCCTCTCTTACTCTTACCCCTGTCACCCTATTACCCCTCTTATCCCTCTTACCCCTCTTACCCTCTTACCACTCTTAACCCTCTTACCCCCTCTTACCCCTCTTACCCCTCTTACCCCTCTTACCCCTCTTACCTCTCTCACCTCTCATACCCCTCATAACCCTCATACCACTCCTACCACACTTTCCCCTCCTACCCACTTACCCCTCTTACCCCTCTCACTCATCTTACCACTCGTGCCCCTTTCACCCTTCCTACCCCTCTCACTCCTCTTACCACTCGTACCCCTTTTACCCCTCTTATCCCTCTTGATCCTCTTGCCCCTCTTGTTCTTCTTACCCCCCTTGCCCCTCTTATCCTTCTTTCCCCTCTTATCTCTCTTTCCCCTCTTGCCCTATTTGGAAATTTTATCACAAAACGCAGTCAGTTTTCAAGATATTTGAATTTCGTATGGAAAAAATATATTTAAACACTGCTCTGTCATCTCTTGGACGATAGCCAAAGTTGGCTTCCATAGTGTGTCGATACTTTCAAAGCACATTGTTGAATTTTCACCGTTTTTTGGAAATGACTAATAATTTTCTTAATTCGAATTGATATTATTCCGGGGTAGATAATAGCTACACGAAAGCATCCACACCAAATTTGGTTGCTCTACAAAATATCAGTCACCTCATAATTTGGACATTTTCTGGCTGAAAATTGAGAAAAATTGATTAAAAATTGGCACAGAAGAGTATATTAACAAGCAGAAACCTGGAACACAATCAGTTTTCTTTTAGCTCTTATGGTTTTCAAAATATTTTTAATTTTCCTATTGAATGAAAAATACTTTTGGGCACTATTCTGCCATCTCTTGGACGGTAGCCAAAGTGTATTGATTCTTTCAGAGCAAATTGTTTAAACATCACCGTTTTCTTTTGCAATAATTATTAGTTTTCATATATAATAATAATAATAATACTCCCTCATAAACACTCGTTGAGTGTACCCAAAGGCATAGCCTGTGCGGTAGAGGACGGCTATTATTATTATTCGCCGTGGCGCTCCGGGGCGACTTACTGATTTTTGGTGGCGTATTCACTTTTCAGCTGTAGGAAAACCCGGAAAACCTACAGCACTACCTCGAGATATGATCCTATTCCACGGTAGATAATAGCAAAAGCATCCATACCAATTTTGGTTGCTCTAAGAAGAACTTTATCTTCTTGTTGATTCGAAATATGAGGTAGCTACACTTTGAAAATTTTCTTGCTGAAAATGAGAAATAAATTCGCTTCAAATTATGCCCAGGGAAAGATCTTGGCGAGCAGAATCTCAAATCCCAATCAGTTCTCGTTTAGGTCTCATGAGTTTCGTGATATTTGAATTTTCCTGTAAAAAAATATTTTCAAGCACTGCTCTGTCATCTCTTGGAAGGTAGCCGAAGTTGACTTCCTCGGTGTGTCGATACTTTCATACATTTATGAAATTTTTTCTTAGGTAACAATTATTATTTTTCATATTTTGGACTGATGTTATTCCGTGGTAGATAATAACAGCTTCAAAAGCATCCACACCAAATTTGGTTGTTTGAGGAAAAACTTAATTTTTTCTTCGATTCAAAATATAAAGGTAACCCCTTTAGAAATTTTGTTGGTGATAATGAAAAATGAATCTCAGATTCTAAATAGGCACTGAGAAGGATCTTGACGAGCAGGATCCAAATATTCAACTAGTTTTTTTACATCACGTAGGATTTCCTAGATATTTGAATTTTTATAGCAAAAATTGTATCAAGAACTGGTCTGCCATCTCTTGGACGGTAGCTGAAGGTATGTCCAACGTTACGGATTATTTTTTTTGAAGTCTTCTAATTATATAGCTTCAAAGCATTTTCCAGTCTTAGAATTTTTTGGGTTCCTGAAAAACAAGATTGTAGATAGATATATATCCCTTAAACTGATCAGAGTGATCATCAAGAGTAACAAGATAGTAAAACCATAGTATACCCCTCAACCTTCAAGGATCTCTACAATTCTGTAGAGCTCAAACTTCTGAAATCGAAATATTTGTACGTCCGGAGATACTGTTGGAATGCAAAGCAGTAGCGGTCCCAGATTCGATCCCTGTGGTAATCCTGAGAAGCAACTAGGACTGCTCAGCTCTAAGCATATTGAAAAATAACTTTCTATCATCGGTGGATTATTATGAACGAAAAATAACCAATTCTTCTTTATTGATATCAACTCAAATTGGCAATTCTCTGAAAGTTGAACAGTCCATAGATATTTTGGAGATATGAAACTGTATTTCAAGAAATTGTTTTCATAGAGAACTTGTATTTTCGTCGAAAATTCAAATTATATTATAATATCCTAGGATTTTCAAGATAAAATCATTTCCAGAACTCCGGCAGAATTATTTTTCCATGTATCATAATGACGATCAAAATTGTAGGAAACGACAGTTGTTGAATTTCAGTCCGTAATCCAATTCCCTGTCCAATCAATTATTGGTTGAGCATTTTCAGCGGAAACTCTGAATGTAAACAAATATGAAGCGCATGTGTGAGATAATCACACTGTCCATACTTCCAAGAATGTATTACTGTTCTCAACAAGTACACCCAAACGACATGCAGGTAAGTTGAAATTGATATAAAGTAGGTACCCTCGTCAACATGCGATGCTAGTTTGTCAGGGATTTCGCGTAACGCAAGTTTTCAGGAGTATTACAGTGACAGTTTGTATTAAAAGTGAGTGGATTTGGTTTATCAGTTCTGTATATGTTGAAAATTTTGGTAGAATGCGATACTAAACGAAAAATTAAAAAAACTGCATGTGCATGTTGCCAAAGTTTTAGGTAACTTTCATACAGTGTGTCAAAGTCACAATATGTCAGTGGAAATTTTTAGAAAATTCAAAATATGTCGAAGATTGGTGAAACATGAGAATGAACCTCAATACTCTACTCCAATCCCCCTTTTGAAGATTTAAAGTGCAAACCCTATGTGCGACACATCATTGAAATGCTTTTCAAATATGCTTTTCAGTGTTACTCAGTTCTGGGATTTTGAGGGTCAAAAATACTCAAAAAATCCCAGTAAACAAACTTTGGCGAAAGAATTCCGAAATAAATATCCTGAAATTTGAAATTTAATTTTGAAAATTCGAAACGATGCGGTGAAACGTTGGTAAACTTGGCAAAAGATTTTTTGTTCTACAACCTTTCACGAAAAAACGTAATTTCTGAATAAAATACCTTCAGGGAAAACGTGATTTTCGTCGAAAGTATGAGAGGAAATTAGAAGACACCGCCATTTAACATGAATCTAGGACTCCCGCAAGGTTCTATTTTGGGTCCTATTATTTTCTCACTCTTCATTAATGATATGCCAAATCATGTAGGTACAGATCATATTGTTTTATATGCTGATGAAATCAATTATGAGTATAGATAAACTCCTCAACGTATTTTATGCAATTGTAAATTCTCATATTTCATACAACATCGCCTTGTAGGGTTGCTCCACCAGTGTAAATTAAACATTTGTTTCACAAAAAAGGGTTTTACGCTTGATATTCAACCTGGGCTATAGAGATTTGTGTGAACAATATTTTATAGATTATATGTCCACCCTATATCATATTGTGATCATAAAGGATTTAATGAAGATTTATTATTATTTTATTATTTATTATAACGTGCTGTCTTTTCTCTTTCTATTATTCATCTTATAGAGCAATAATAGCTACAAAGTCGAAAAAAAAAAATGACAAAATGTTCAAATAACATTTTTATGCTAATGTTTTATTCATTTATTTAGATTTTATTATATATGTTGGTATATACTGATGTATGAACATTGCTCTACCTCATCTTTGTATTGTTTTCCCCTTTATTTTGTCAACGAGAACCAGATTCTTCGGATGATAAAGTATATTTTGATTCGGTTTGAGTTGAAAGTTGTTACGACCTTATTATGCAAACATTTCGTGGATATTATCAAACACTTGAAATGGTTCTGTGACTTTTGTCGGTATATCAATAATTCAAGCTGTAAACGTTTTATTTAAACATCGGAGAAATATGTTTGTATGGACAAATATATGTGACGTCACGCGGAGTTCATCAACATCGACAGACAACACTTTCACATCGATTTTTCAACATGCCTTCCAGGGTAAGAAGTGTATACATGTTTTGTTTTGACACAAACCTGGCCTATCGATTTTCAGTCAATTCTGAGGCAACAATAGCTTCGCAACCCTTCGATGTGATGATTAATAGAGGAGTTGTCAATGAATTCGATTAGTTGACTTCGATTAAAATGCAAAGGTGAAGCTCATCCTCCTAAAATATGCGGGAAGTGGAGTGAAGGGCCAATATTACCGAACATAGTTCTAGAAATTCAGTCGACGTTTCGTAAAAAAAGTTCTTCAGAATAGTGAGCGCGGAAAATTACAGAAACCATTGTAGACCACTCTTTCGCAATCTCCAAATCATGCCAGTTACGACAATTTGTCTTTTTCACAATCTGTTAGAAATCCACAAAAACAGAGGAGGTTATGAGGCTGAAACCGTGGCTCACCAATTTCCCACTAGTGAGGTCAGGAACTCTTTGAATTTGTGGTATATGATAAAGTTTGAAAAAATTGTTTGAAATTGTTTAAAATTGTTTTTTCTGTTAACCAGCTGACAGCCCTCAGAAGTCCAAACTTGTGCGAGCTAAGGATTAACGAGGTCTTAACTTTTAACGTGCGATTCCTAGCACGAAGTACTTAGGAAAGTTAGACAAATCAAAAACATTCTTTTAAAGTACTGTTTTTAATCAGTGGAAGAATATGTTAGTTTCAATATTCGACAAGTTCTACTTCCTTATCAATTTTATGGTGCGTTTTAAATCCCATATCTAAACATTAGCTATTTATGTACCAAGTGCGTTATATAGATCCTAACGCCCAGAGGGATGAATGTTGCCCGATGCATACAAGAATAAATTTTTCACTAAAAAATTATCTTAAACGACGTTGTTTACTTCATAAATTTCTTCTCATAGTATTTACTCCGTTCTGGTAGGCAACTGAGCACAAGTGAGCTTCTATGCAATTGCCATGGAAACATTGAAGAGGTTACTGAGGGTTGTTTATTTAATAAAATGACGCTGCATTTTTGTAAAAATTGACAAGCTTGTTAGTGGAGGAAACTAAAAACGGTTGTGTTCATAATAATTATGTTGATCCCACAGAATGTGACGCTCAAAGCTGAAAAAGCGTTAGGAAATTTACTGCCTGTGAAATCCAAATACTTATACGGGAAGGAGTATGACCATTTTTTGAAATGGAAACATAAAAACAGAGTGAATACCGTAAATGAAACTGTCTTAATGGCATACTCCGAGGAAATGGTGAGTTTATCTCATAAAAAATATTAATATTTTTTATTTATTTTACATTATTTCATTCTGGAAAATATAGTGCAAATAGTCTATGGAACAAATACTCACAGCTGCAATCAACTTGTATTCTTAAAGAAAACATTAATATATCAGCATTCAGTCAACTGATGGCCTTTCTGAAAGTTAATTCAATAGGATACATTCCCAAAAAATCAAAGGTGTTGGAAGGTTGGAAGTATTATTTTTCACAAGAAAAGTTCCAGATGATACTTTTCTTCTGCATAAAGTTGTTCTGGTAATGGGCGTATTTGGAGGCTTATGACGTGATGAAATGGTCAAGATGACAATAGATGACAGTGAAGACAGAGGAGCCGTTTTACTGATCAAGATACCAGAAACCAAGACCTGTATCTCAAAACGTTAAACCATTGTTGAAGAAAGCGAAATAGGAGCCTTGAACTTAGTTGAAAAGTACATTGCACTACGACCAAAACGATGTAAACAACGTATTTTTTTTCACCTACAGAAATAATAAATACATTGAGTTACCTGTAGGTGAATAGGTGTTCCTTCTATCATAAAATACCTCAATTGGAAAACCCGAAAGGTTACACCGGACATTGTTTACGCCGAACGTCGTCAGCGCTTCTTGTTCAAGGTGGTGCTTCCTTGAAACACTAAAATTACATGGAAAATGGAAGAGTAGTACGTTAGCGGAGAGCTATATTGAAGAAAGTATCTCCTCAAAGAACAAAATTGCTACAATGATAGCCCATTCCGTTTCCGAAAAAGAAAATGTTAATGTTCCGAACGTAACCGAATGCAATTGAGGAGTTCATCATCGATTAACTCACAGAACCTCAAACTTGGTACTAATTTTTCAGGAACATTTGAAAATTGTAATTTCTATCTGAAAGAAAATAATTAGGTAGTCCCTTTTTTATTTGTTAATAGCAACCGTTGCTAAGGTATTAGAAAGCAGTAATGGACAAGTGAAAAATAAATCACTTTTTTTGTATCTATGGATATTTAACGTAAAACAACATGACTATTCTGGTATGTAAAGTAGTGAATAAATTATCTATAAATCTAAAATTTTTTGTTTCATTTGGAAACAGCTCAAAAAACTTGCGAATCACAAAACTAATAAAATATTTTTGAAATAAACATTTTGTGGGAGAATAATTAAAAACACGAGTTTGTCTTGTCACTAGGTGTCACTAGGTGTTGATGCACATGAGCTCATTCAATATTCTCTACTCGTAAATAAAATTCAAACCAACAAAAGTAAAATCCCAGTTTCGTAGTACTTGCACAGATGCCGGTTTGTATGGTTAAAAAGAGCTTCAAAATTCGTCAAAGGTTTGAGATATTTCTGCGTTCACTGCGTTTCCTGCCTATTCAGGCTTTTCTGTCTTTTCTGCCTTTTCTGCCTCTTCTGCATTTTCTGCCTTTTCTGCCTTTTCCGCCTCTTCTGCTTCTTCTTCCTTTTCTGCCTTCTCTGCCTTTTCTGTCATAATTTTCGTCTAAATTATTATTGTATCAGTGACGGCTATTAAAACATTGTTTATATATTTTCATCATTCACAAAAGCCTCAACGTGAACACTTTCAATAACAATTTTTTCCTCATACGTAGCCAACTTTACTGTGAATACTGTAAATATATTTCTGCAGTTTTATCTTCATAGTTTTTAATACTGTAATCCCAATATCATCAATTTTCCAGACATGGGTTGCAATGCATCCAAAAACTTCCCCATCGAACAACAAGGCCGAGATGTCACTAATGGTAATGCCTGTAGAGCATCAGAACCTTCCGTGGAAATACCTCCTCTGGTAGCAGATGATCTTCAAGTGGAACTTATAGAAAATGTGGCAGTGAATAACATACAGCAAGCACGTGAGTTAGAAAGCACCATAATTACCGCCAGAACCAGTAGTAGTTGGTGGAGACGCTTTCCATATATCCAAAATATTTCTCCTAATCTTCTTTATCTTCCTTTTCGATTATTCAAAGGGATTGCAAGAAGGGGATAATATTTGCATATTGTTAATTGTCCAATTGGGAATAGAAATCGACATGTTTCGTTTTTTTTTTCAACATAATGACGCTGAAATTTTTTTATTACATCCCTATGGACCGTACTGTAAATGATGTATAAGCAAGGTCACCAGTCGATATCTGATGATGGAAACCATATTATCAATCATTCGCGATTCCCGATACCGTTTTCAAAATATAAAAATCAATATCTGATTCAAACTACATGAATATTTTCAACAAACATTGCAGAAAGCCCAATGAACATCAACAGCGACAAACCTTTCAAAACTTTTAGAAAAAATAATCGTTCAGGATGTGCACAAGACAGTTTTTCAACAATTCCATCTCTTCTAGTCGAGAGATCGGGAAGTGGCTTCATTTATTTTTGCTATTCAATTCGTTACTTGGTAATAGTATTAAGGCCAAAAATAGTCGTAACACATGAACTAAGACTCAGTAGAAGTTGTATAAAAGCCTTACCTTTCTTTAGGCAATAACTTAACATGAATCAATAAATGGAACAATATTTATTTTGAAGTCATTGGTGATTTTAACGGATTTATTTACATCAGCGCATGGTCTGTCGTTCGAGATAGCTTTCGAAGATGATAATCCAGAAGATAGTATAGTCAAAAAACACCCTCCTAAGAGAATATTGGAACGATTGGAAGAACCTCCGACAAGTCCAATCACTTTGAGCAAATTACAAGAGAAGCTCGATGAAGCTGAGATTAGGAGGCAACAGGTATGTTTTAAATTATTAAAGTATCAAACTATCATAAAAAAAAACTTCTCATAGAAAAACTAGTGATTTTAACCAATGGGGCGTAAACCCTTTGTTGGCGCTTTTTATGAATCGATAATATACAGGGTGTTCCATTTAGAATAAAGAAGATTTTGCAAATTTTTATCAACATAATTTGGCAAGCTTATTTTTGGACTTAGACATCAGCATAACTTCACGAAATTGGACTCTGTTCAAGAAGGTTCTTAAGGCATGAGTACTTCAATCTCTGTAAATTACATTAACACAGTTGCTTTCACATCGAAGAAGAAGAAAAAGAAGCGGAAACACTGTATTCTCTAACTGAAATTTTCCGAGATACTACATCAGTGAATTTTGCAGTTAAAATTTTCATCATAAATGATGAATTTTAGGTGGAATTTTAATGTAATCAATCAACTGAAACATTTTTTGAAACTTGTTCGAGACATATTCCCCTTGGTCGATTCGTCCCAGACTTTCATTATCCTGAAATGATTTACTTCATTTTTCCTTCGGCTGAGTTGGCATATTACGTCTGCCTCACAAAAATAACGTACTGTAAGGTCGTTAAAATTAATTACAACGCTTTTATTTGACAAATTGATAGCTGATGTTTCGAACCATTACATGCACTTGCTCGAAAATAAATTCCATAGGATATCTGTGTTTTTGTCACGAAAGTGGTATTTTGACAACAGTAGAGAAAGTGTATTTGCACGAATGTATCATCTATGTTCTTGATCACGCACGGTAAAATAGAAACGCTAAAATCAGTGTCGCACTGTATGTTTCATAAAAAAAAGTAATAACTACATAAGAACCCACGTAATTCCTTTTGGTTAGTGGAAGAGTACACGCATGCTCTCGGCAAGTAGAATTTATTCTCAACAGTATTCAGATGAAAAAAGTCATTCATTGAGATCAAGGCGTAGAAATAGGAAGATTCGCCATTTTTCATGAGAAAAAGCTTCATTGAGAAATACTACAAAAATCTCGAAAACCGTCGATATTTTCTAAAAAAGTTTTTTGTGTTGAAACCGAAAAGCTGATAAAAAATACAGGTTAACATTTTAAAAACAAATTTTGGACCCGTCTAAAAAACACCCTATGTAAGAGTCATTATTTTCATTTGTCAAAAAATAGTATCAATTTTCTGAAAAAATTATCCATCTATCTATTACCATAATAATGGAGATATGACCGCGTCTTTGTTGCAAGGCCCTGTATATTATTATTATTGAAATGGCTGGAGATTCATAGTTAACATTTTGCTCATTCACTTAATTCACTAATATTTTGGTGTCGAAGAAATGGCGAAGGCACCGATATTTGATAAGCTCAACCGTAAAACATATTTACTTCTTTAATGAAGTATAACGCCCAGGCTACGAGATATTCATATAGATGACATTTGATTAGTGAGTATGTAACTCATTACAGACGAAATTTTATAGTAGTCACTCAATTTGACAACAAAAATTAGAAGAAATGAGTAAGTATTTTAGGAATAGTACAGTCTACTCAGTTTTGAGACGACGATCGGTTGTAACACCAAATTTGGCATGCTAGTAGTTGGAAACTTGTCAAACAAGTGAACGTTTTCTCAGAAAACGTGCTTGAACGCTGACTTCAAATTTCAGACTCGTGTTAGCCCGCCGCTGCAAGTTCCGGCAGTGCCAAACCATAACTTTGCTAAAAATGATCAAAAAATGAAAAATGAAAGTGCGTTTTGGTCGTGAAGACTTCTACTTTTTCATGCAATTGGACTGCGTTATGCATTACTTGACCAAGCACCATTACCGAATTTCGAGATACTGGTGTCTTCTAACGAACAATAGTCCAACTTACTTATGAAAAAATGTAGGCACACGCAATCGCTCAAATTTCGGATTTAGTTATAAGGTGTTGAGCTAAACGCCAGGTTTTAATACGAAAGTACTGATTTGTAATTGACTGGTAAAGTTTTTTCACTCTCCTGAGAAAATTTGACTCTTGGTCGAGTCATGCATAACGCGGTACAATTATAACATGTGGGTATCTGAATACCTGAATGGTTGTTTGTACCACGTTGCATAATCCAATCATAGATATTTCAGTTAATCCGGAATAATTGCACTGAAGCAGAAACACTATGCAACGATTTAAGAGTTGTGAGACAGGTCTCACTTAAACAGGCCAAAAAAAACTGGGTTTTACTCCTGTCCCATTTTCAACTCTTCCAAAAACTTATTCTTTTATAAACGATAAATAATTTTGTCGAACTATAGAATTTTCAGAAACCCGTGACCATCCGAAACGAAAGAAGATGAACTTATCTGTTCATTCCATATATACAACATAGTCCAGGATCATCCATCCATTATATCTAGACCAACAATGGACTCACGTTTGGGGGAGTTTTCTCAGTTTGTTGTCAGTTTAGATCATGAGCTGCGAGCGTAGTTTAAAGTGCCAGTTTCCGACTTATTATAGACATGTCAAACCCTACTGTCATGCAAAGGCTTTTACTCTTGCTGTGAAACTTTGAGTTTATTATTGAAAGATACTAATTATAGTTATTTATGTATCAAGGGCGTAAAGTAGGCGTTTATGGCCTGCGGCGTGGATAATGGCCCGAAGGCGTTAGCCGAGGGCCATTACACGCCGAAGGCCATAAACGCATGTTACGCACGTGATACATACAAAATTTTATGCACTAGCGGTTTATACAGTGTCCACCAAAATCTTGGAACAGCATGAGAAACTAACTTTTATGAAGAATGACATTTTCTGTGAAACTATTAATAAAAAAGTTTTCCATATGGTTCCAAGATTTTGGCGGACACTGTATATATATTTATATCGCAATTATCGTGTCAATTTTCATCTCTGTATACTGAAATAGATTCATTTATTCAAATTGTACACAGAATACCCAGTATAAACCCACCTAATTATGACGTTGTTAAGCAAGCTGGTTGTTGTCTAGCAACAAATTCAATAAACAAGGTAAACGGTCATCTTCATGTTTATCTGAAAAAGTGCGTGAGGGAACTCTACACGAAAATTATGGAATCATCAGATGAAGAACATAATATATACATACCAATGGAAATTTTGGAATCGGCTGAGAGTGCCAAACTCGAACTGCTACCAACAAAGTCAAAGAAACTTTACGAAAAGACGTATAATGAGTTCATAAAATGGCGCAAAGAAAATAATGTGAAGGTGATTACAGAAGACATACTATTCGATGTTAAAGTCTACTTTGAATTTGTATAATAATATAAACATAAGCAAATTTCCAAAATTGATAGCATTTTTGAAACGGAAGAATGATGGTATAAGAAGAAGAAATCCAAAATATTGAATAGGGATGAAATCGAATTTTTTTCTAAAAGAAGCTCCAGATAATGTATATCTGATGATGAAGGTATGTCATACCTACCTATATTTATTAAGTAATTAAAAATCTTATTGATTCTTTTATAGGTTGCATTAATATTTGGGGTACATGGTGCTTGTCGTAGAAAATAATTAACAAATCTCAAGCTTGATGACATTCAAGACCTAACTTATGCTTTATTGCTTACAATTCGAGAGTCAAAAACTAAAATACAACGAACATTTACCATCTGCAGTACTGAAAACCAGTCAGTTAATTATTTGGATATTTATAGAAGATATGCTAGTCTATGTCCCGCAAATACTGAATATGGGCGTTTTTTTATATTCTATAAGAACAACAAATGTACAAAACAAGTTGTTGGGAAGAATATCCTCGGTCAAATTCCAAGAAAAATTGCAGCATTTTTGAAGCTACCAGGCCCAGAAGAATATACGGGTCATTGTTTCAGGCATTCTTCAGCCACTTTATTGGCTGATGCTGGGGAAAGTATCACCAATATCAAAAGACACGCTACAGTAGCAGAGAGCTACATTGAACAATCAATTTCAAATAAATTGAATATTGCCAAAAAAATTGCCGGCGATGGTGATGGACCGATACCAAATGATAATTATTTGGACCTACCATCCACATCTAAAATGAGTGGTGAGGATGTTTCAAAAGGGAATAATTATTATCAAGAGAAAAGTGAATATCCCACCCTCAATATTCAAAATTGTAACAATTGCATAGTTAATATAAAATTCTAATTTTCAGGGTTATGGAGCAAAAATGTAGATTATGAATAAAAGTTGTTAAATGAGTATTTCTTTATTGAACTGAATTCATTGTTTCGTGGTAGGTCTTCCGTGAAATGATGTACGTAGGTATATATGGACAATTTTAGTATATTGTCTACTTTACCGCCCGCGGGCCATGATGCGGCCACGGGCGGTAAAGTGCCACCTTACTCCCGGCGAACCGGGCGGTAAAGTGTACTTTACCGCCCGCTAGTGCATGAAAGAATGTTATATAGAAAAAATGCCTGTCGGATAAGAAGAAACATAGGTGTAGATTCAAATGGTTGAATCTGCGTTTGTTTGTAGGATGTCACAAGAGGAAGAAATTCGTATTATTTGCAATACAGATATATTTTGCCAGGACTGATGTCTTTTCATTCCAGTAGGGCTGGAAACATTGATTTCTGTGAGCAAACAAAGGGAATTTTTATACAGAAATCTTGTTGAACTGGCGAACGTCAAAGTATCTACATAAATATCAACAGATATAAACACTCAAGTTTCTAAGAATTTCAAGTATGGTAATGAAAAATTCCATTGCCCTGAACCTCGTATCGGTTCATATCCTTCAAAGAAATCCAAACTCAGGAACAGTTTGGAAAGCAATGTTGTTTCATCCATTTCCAAAAAATATGCACCAGAAAGAAATCGACCGTTCAGGACAGTTTATGAAGCATCAACTGAAACTATCAAAAAAGTGGCAACTACTTGTTTGGATGAAATTTCGGGAGCAGTTATGAAGAGAATAGCTCATGTAGATTCAGTAGCGGTTTTTGCAAAATATCACCGGGACTGGCCATCCTCATAATTCTCATTATATCCATGAATATTCTCACCTCTTGTCTACAATGGTAGATATTCTTCATCGCAATTTTAGGACGATTAACACCGTTCTAGAGCTCAAAAAGACGACTTTGCTTCAAATATGAGCATAAACCTCACCGAACCTAACCTAACCTAGCCAACAAAAAGTATTACAGGACTACCTTGTAATTCCAAAAACATTCTAATTTTTTTGAGTAAAAATTCTTTTATGTTCTACCCCTGATTTTCTGGTGAACTATTTTTTTTCCAACTAAACATGAAGTCAAGAAGTCACGTGCCATGTTTCATGGTTATAATTCATCCTTCAGTTTGGGCACAAATTTGTCTGTGGTTATTGTACTAGAAGACAATTCAGCTACTGTATAAAAAATCGCACATGCCACAGCGCAATTCTCACTTTGACAGCGGCAAAAGTTAGCTGCAACTTTTACAGCGACAAATGCACTAGTGGGTTCTTCGCTTATTCATTTGTTTATCAATTATTGCGGTATGAAGAAGTTTGGTTTCCGGGCTTGGATTATTTTGATTATTGCGGTGTTAGTTGTCAAAATAAATGGTTTGACATGTTTGTCAACACCTTATTGGTGTCGCTTTTTTAATAGTTCACAGTTTTTCTCGTCTGATTGCTAAACAACAGTTTCTCATCAAACCAAATTTACCTGATGAAATACAAACCTCTCGTGCAATTTTAAGTGATAATATAAGAACCTCTCTTGGTATTATGACTTTCAAAGATATCCATAGCTCTAAAAAGATAAAACTTATACTTTTTTGATTTTCAGATACTTGCCGCGCGAGTCCAGTCAGCAAAAAATCGAGCCGAGATGAAAAACCAGTCGAGTATCAGCAACAATGCAGTGGAAGATGAAGATCTCTTGAAGGTCCCACAAGATGATTTTTCTCTACCGAACGATTCGCATAGTGGTTCATAAAATAAACAGAACTAATTTTTCATTTGATTTTTGGTGTGCAGTGATGAGTTGTACGTGTTGTGAAAGAGAGTTGATCAGTTATGTCGAATGTGTACTGAAAAATAATAATGATAATGATAATTAAACACTACATTATACCTACTTTTGCTCGAATAAATGAATATTTGGAATATTTCTTGTCAACTTAAATTGAAGAAATAGAAATTACCCAACACACCAACACTATTTTTACGAAGAGTAGGTTTTTATGTCCTATTCAAGACATCCAGATGTCGTTGCGATATACCAAGTTAGGATGTTAAATCGCAGGTCTGAATTCCAAGAAGCCCACATGGAATCTTTGGGAACTGAGGTATTTCTGCAGATACATATAATTGAGCCAATAATGAGGTCTTCTTCAAGAGTAAAATTTGATTTTTCTATTTTTTTTTCAAACCACTTTAAATATTTGCAAAAGTGCAAGTGGTTATATGACACCCTGTATATTTGATATATCGATTAGTTTGATAGCATCAAATGTTATCGAAATGAATTGAATCGAATTTGAAATTAAAAATATTGAAATAAATCAATAGTCGAGAATAATTTGGAGAAAAACACACATTTTTCAGTCTATTATTATCAACACTTTTATGAAATTTTTGACGTGATAATTTTAAATGGGTCATTTTCCAAGGAAGAAGGTAAATTCACATCAATAAATATATTGAGTCAAGTCATATATAAGAGAGCTAGAAGAATAGATTATTAAAATGCATCTACCGCTAGAAGATCAAGAGTTTCTGAAGAAATCACAATGTAGGTATTTGTGACATAGAAGAAAATTGGAAGATATTTTGATGTTGTGATTTTATCAGCATTAAAAAAAAGGATTTAACAAGTCAACCTAAATATTTTAAACTTTCGTTATACCTCAATTCAAATGGAACATCCTGTATTTCAGAACATTTTTCAATTCATCGGCAGATTTTAGACACCCTTTGTATAACAATGCCGTCTACCCAAATCAGTTAGTTTTCGAGATAATATTTTTCTGAAATATTTGACAGTTACAGCAGTACTCCGAGAAAAACATAACTCATAGACAGTAACAGTTGATCATGTGAAATTTCACAGAATCACACCTGAAGCATCAAGTAATGAACAGGTCCGTCGAATTTTCCAAAAAAATGGTCAGGGTAGTTAAAACACCAATAATGTAGCATCTAGAAAATTGAAGTCAACCATTCGAAGCAATACCAAATCAAGAAATCTTTGAAAACAACTGAACAAATATTCCACTGTAATTTCGTCTCCACTCGAGTTCATTACATCACTACATTACGTCACTATTTGTAGCTTCTTGTATTGAAAGCTCCCATCTCATCTCATCTTTTCTTCATCACTCACAAGAGCCGCAGAAATATTCATTTTCTCTGATATATCCCCAGATGAAGAAGTCCAGTGGCGTCAGGTCTGGAGAGCGAGGAGGACATTTAAATGGCCAACTGTAACAGAACCACTGATCTTCGAACATCCTATTCAAGTACCAATCAGCAGTACTTTCTGCTGCCCAAAAATGAAATTATGGCGATTGTACATACCTTTTTGGCAAATTTGGCTTTATCTGTCCGTTATTCTTCACGTTTCAATGAATTTTCTAGATTAGCTTTTTTTTTCATCCGAAAATAATAGAATAGTTTTGATTTCCATTAGAAAAAATCGTGTTTTATCAGTTTTCTAGATGTTATGTTTGAGACGGAAATTTTGACCATCCTGTGTATTATTTTTCATGGAATTTCACATTTCCAACTGTTACTGTCTATGAGATATGACTTTTTCATAGTGATGTGAAAAAATCGGGTAAGTATATGCATTGTTACACAAAATGAACGTAAAATCTGCTGGGAAGTTCGAAAATATAATGAAATATGGGGTGTTCTATTTCGAATAAGGAAGTTGCCCTCCACTTCTGGTATAACGAAAAAAGAACTAACAAAAAATGTTTAAGCTCACTTGGTGTGGATTTCCATATACCGGAACGGCCAAATACAACGGCTTGACATAAAGTTATGAAATTTGGTATACGGGGGTTATCAGTAGTGCCGGATCTAAAAATAATATTTGCAGCATTGCCAGATTTACAGTTTTTCCTATGGAGCCCTCAACTTTATTTATTTAAATGTTATGCTATGTTTATTTTTGTTGATATGGCAATTCAACATTTCGTTAAAAAATATCACAAAATTTCAATACCTCGAGAAATCGTGGCGATATGACAATTAAAATTATTAAGTCTGATCTAAAAATACCATTTACAACGTTGTCAAATGTACATGTTGTTTCCACTAATTGCTGTATTTATTTAAACTCCCTTTTTAAATTTTGCGTATTTTATTTGATACCATGAAGTTATATTTTTTAAACTGAAACAAACAAACCCTATTGATTATGTTCGAATCTTGAATCGAATTTTAGTTCTGAAGATTCGTACGTTATGTACTCACCCGATATTAACAGAACTTTGATAAAAGTTTGTTAGAATCATGAGGTACAAATTATCAAGTGGCGTTTGGAAACAGCTAATCAACTGTTATTGTTATTGTGGTCAACCATCTGTCAATATTCTGAAAGTTACTTGAATTATTAAGATAAAATGGTTTTCTTGTTAAGTGAAGCTGAACGGATTGAAATATTAATCTATCGTGGTTACGAAGATAAAATGAGAAGCTATCAAGAAGTTTGTCAACTATTCAATGCTGTTCATCTAGAGAAGAAAATTAAAAAGTCTACAGTTTGCCGAACGACAAAAAGATACCAACAAACAGGGAATGTGAAGACTATTCCGGAAACCGGTCGACCTAAAACGGCCACTACGATGACAATAAGTTGAATATCCTATTATCTTTAGAAGGGAATCTTCAAATGTCTATAACAGAACGAAAACAAAATTTACCGGAAGATGTAAGTAAATAAATTTTCATCATGAAAAATATTTAAATATTTCTCATGTGGAACTAGAGTACTTGACGAAAGGCAATAAATTTCAAAACAAAATTTGATTATAAAAATAATCCAGCCTTTCGCAAATTTTCCTATACAATAGGATTGTCGGCAAACGTCGAACAGAAATAATTCGAAAGCCCCATACGACCGCCGAATCACGTCTACTCAACGCCTGGCAAAGATTTCCTACAAGGATATACTCTGCAATCTTCCTGTAACAACCACCAACTGGCAATCGAAAACATGTGACATCTGCAGACCGGTTTCGCGATTCAACTCGCTCATCAGTACAGACTCGGCCACAATATGTAATTGATTTCCAATCGGTTTTGTTAACAGGCACTACTATATCTCTGGCACCCACTAAGAAAGTGAGCAGCAGAGCCATCTGTAGAAACCACAGAAAGATTCCGACCAGTACCACGACTTTGTTTGAGTCGAATATCTAAATTTTCATCATGAAAAATATTTAAATATTTCTCATGTGGAACTAGAGTACTTGACGGAAGGCAATAAATTTCAAAACAAAATCGCGAAACCGGTCTGCAGATGTCACATGTTTTCGATTGCCAGTTGGTGGTTGTTACAGGAAGATTGCAAAGTATATTCTTGTAGGAAAACTTTGCCAGGCGTTGAGTAGACGTGATTCGGCGGTCGTATGGGGCTTTCGAATTATTTCTGTTCGACGATTGCCGACAATCCTATTGTATAGGAAAATTTGCGAAATGCTGGATTATTTTTAAAATCAAATTTCGTTTTGAAATGTAAGTAAATCTTCAATTCACAGGATTCTAAAGCAAGAACTTTTGGAAGATGATCCTGACCGCCGTATCGAGTTTTCTGAAGTCATAATGAATAAAATTAACGATCATCCAGATTTTAAGAAAAAAATATTGTTTAGTGATGAATCGACTTTTTGGTTAACTGGGCAGGTAAACAGGCACAATTGTAGGTTTTGAAGAAGAACTAACCCCTGACTGGATGGACACAGCATCCACAGAAAATTAGCGTTTGGGCAGGGATTCTTAACAACACAATTATTGGACCTTTTTTCATCGATGGAAACCTGACGAGTCAAAAATACTTACAACTTCTGAGAAGAAATGTGGTTCCTAAATTACAAGATAGGGCACCTCCCCATTTTGCACGAGAAGTTCGACAATATTTGGATGAGGTATTCACAGGAAAGTGGATTGGACGAAGAGGGTCGATGGAATGGCCAGCACGCTCCCCGGATATGACCGCTATGGATTTTTTTTATTGGAGACATCTAAAAGATAGGGTGTACAAAAATAGACCACTAAGTTTAGATCATCTGAGGGAAACAATTCTATATGAACTTTGAACACATAATACGTTAAGTCTTTTATTTTCTCGTTTAGTTTTCCAAGGCCTGTTAATTTTTGTCTTTGGATTATTTAAACATAATTTAGTTTATTAATTACCTTTATACTACAGAATTTTTGTGCTAAGTAGTTTTTGTGTTGTTTCCTGTTTATTAGTGTTTTTTTATTAGTTATGACGATCTTCGATGGGGTTTGATTTGTTTCAGTTAAAAAAATGTAACTTTATGGTATCAAATAAAATGCGCAAAAGTTAAAAAGGGAAAATGAATAATTCGTGGAAACAACATGTAAATTTGACAACGTTGTAAGGTATTTTTAGATCAGACTTATTAATTTTAATTGTCATATCGCCACGATTTCTCGAGGTATTGAAATTTTGTGATGTTTTTTAACGAAATGTTGAATTGCCATATTAACAAAAATTTCCTAGCATCAGATAATTTAGCGTCACATCTCCCAATTTCCTTCAGATCACTCATGAGGAAAAATCTCTTCCCGTACGCCCACAAAACTTCTAAAGGTACAACATCCAGAAACATCAAGTGAAATTTGTCTGTCCATTATCATATTTAGCTTTATTATCGCATTCAGTTTTATACAATTGTTATTAACATTATATTAATAATACCCGTAAACTTTCAGTGATTTGATCAACTCCAGAAAAATTAAACGTGTCCGATATCGAGTAAATTATTTACAAAAGTGTCTTATGCCTATTCAGTTTTCGATACATTGTATAATTTTGCTGGAGTACGATTGGGATGAATTTAATGAAATTTCTTTTATATATAGTATATAAAACAACTTTTTATTTATTAACATCATTTACAAACTAATTTGTTATCGAGAATAGTAAATTTTACAAAAGTCTCTCCCACGAGTATATGTTGTACAGTAGGATTACCTGCAGGGTGGCCAACTCAGAAGCCATTGCTCATCTGGTTGAGTTAAACACCCTGTATCATGTGCGTGAATCGTTACAGTATGAAAGTCCAAATGGGGGTTGTAGAATAGAAATCAAAAGAACGGCAATGTTTTTACTGGTGATTTTTCATTTGATTTCTTCACATTGATTTACTTAAGGAAGTACAACATTTATGCAGAAACTTTTTCAGTTCAAATGGAAATGGGCGATAGATAATTGTATAACAATTATTCATTTAATATGAACTGAGTTCCATCTCATGAAAAAATCGAATTGATAACGTTCATTGAAGCATATCACAGCAATCTACAAGGAATCATATCAACCTGTGAAAAATATTACTTTTAGTTACTTCTGAAAGCTGCTACCTGATTTTTGATGCTCTCTCGTTGGGGTATTTCTGAACAAACTCGTGCTGTTCCTAAAACAATCACTATGGCGCTGAAAACGAACTAAATAATATTAGTGCTACACAGATAAATAACAAAAAATCGCATAAACTTTGAAAATGGTGCACAGCACCCATACTTTCTTAAACTACTAGCGAACTTATAAATAATATCACTATCACAATGCAAATACGAAAGGTTGAGTTCTCAACTCTAACAAATTATTAATATGGGTTTCGACTTGGAATGATGACACGTTCCAGTGCTTTTAAACTGTATTGGAGTTGATAAGTATTTTTTCTGTAAAATTTCCATTTGTACTTTCCCTGGTGAAACAAAAATCTACCATACACCTTCAAATATAAGCTGTGATTGTGTACTGATTTCTCTCCTTCCGACACAGAAACAAAAAAAGAATGCACGTACGACATACAGGGTGAGTCGAGCTGAACATGGTAGAGCATTGTGCTCAAATAATTTTTTCCCAGAAATTGGTTTGGGTGAGTATACCGGGTGACCACGAGGTAAGGTACGCCCCCCAATTTTTCTAACGTTTTGAAGATACAGGTTTTAAATTTGGTACATCGATATATTACTTAAATACGCATATTTTTATCACAACTTTCGGTTTAACCGGAAGTTACCCCAAACTTTTTTTTAAAATAAAAATCATGTACATTTTTTCATTATCCGGATGAACACACAATTTGTGATAACACAGTTCTTCAAAATTGAAAATCGGTTGAAAAATGGCGAAGATACAGTTGATTATTCAATCTAACAAAGTTGGCCATGAACATCAAACTCAAATCTTCACAACTGACGAACGGCGTCAACATTTACGAGAGGAAGTTTCGAGGTAAGATACAGCTAAAAATTGAGCATCTCATGTAATTGCAGCAACCATATTTTCCAACAATTATCAAAAATTTCCTCAGAACGCAGTAGTACCCATAAAGAAATGCTCACAACTGCCATTTCTCAAATGGCAACATACTCTTTTCACATTGTCGTATTGAAAAATGATGAATTATCAGAATACTCGAATGAAAATATTTGATTTTTTGCTTAGCTTTCGTAGGTTCAAGCCGCATCTGTTAAAGAATATTCAATTTTGAGAACATTCATAAAGAAACATCCCGTATCTTCGATTCCTTTCAGAATTCTCCGAAACCTTTAACACGATTATTTGGATAATTCATAACTTTTCAATACAATATAAAAAGAGCATGTTGCCATTTGAGAAATGGCAGTTGTGAGCATTTCTTCATGGGTACTACTTCGTTTTGAGGAGATTTTTGATATTTGATGGAAAATATGGATGCTGCAATTACATGAGAAGATCAATTTTCAGCTGTATGTTACCTCGAACCTTCCTCTCGTAAATGTTGACGCCGTTCGTCACTTGTGATGATTTGAGTTTGATGTTCATGGCCAACTTTGTTCGATTGAACAATCAACTGTATCTCCGCCGTTTTTCAACCGATATTCAATTATGATGAACGGTGTTATCAAAAATTGCTCGTTTTTTCGGATAATGAAAAAAATTGTACAGGGTGTCATTTGAAAAAAAACTTTGGGGTCAGTTCCAGTTAAACCGGAAGAGGTGAATTTTCGGTAATAGAGTCAAAATATGCGTATTTGAGTATAATATTGACGTACCAAATTTGAAACCTGTATCTTCAAAACTATAGAAAAATTGGGGGGCGTACCTATATGTCGATTTGAAGTATATTTTGAAAATAATGAATTTTGTTCAGTGTTCCTGAAAGGAGCTTGAAATATCAAAGTTATATTTTTTATGTACCTATTATCTTGCAATTTTCAATAAAAATTATGGGAAGGAATAAAAACTCAGTTTGGATCTCTTGAACGTATGTGGATTTTTACGAGACACCATAGTTATTTTTTTTATTTCCTGAATGAAAGGGAATTTTTTAACTTTATGAAATCTTCTAGAGAATATTCTTCTGGATGTGAGATGAAATGATAAATAAATGGCGCTTCGACAGATTTCAAACGTGTTGTAATGTACTATAAGAATAGAAAATTTCCAAATAAATATATAGAGAAATCTGGTTATCATAACTGGACTTGGAGTTCTTTCATTGGGATATATCAAGAATGTTATGAATTGTACATTGCTCTAGATTTCAAAAACAGAGAAATATATTTGGTGTTTCATTTGAAGAACTGAAACTAGCATAATTTCCGGTGAATCCGAAATTGCTTCAGTATTCGTTTTAATCTCAAAAAAATATTTCAGTCCTTCGTTCCCCTTTTTTGATTTTTCGATTCAAAGGAATATGTCTTTCAAAAATCTCAAAAGACTCACCCGGTATATGTGCAGGTGGACCAAAAGAATACTGCTCGAAAGAAAAACAAGTTGAGTGTATTTGAATTGAAATAGTAATAGTAAGGAACTTTTCTTTAGTACTCGACCCGTTGAAGAAATTCTATGGAATATTTCATTGAATTCCGAAAAAACTTCAGTAACTCCTGCAGAATCTTGTCATGTAGAAAAATTCAAGGTGTTCTATTCGAAATGACAAAGTTTTTGAAGTTAAAATATGCGGTAAGTGTACATGACGATATAAAACACACTGTATGATATTGATCGCTTACCCAAGTCACAGTATGCAACTGAATAGGATTTGATTGACCGGTCAGAGATTTGTACACATACGAGCTTGATAGAAAAATAGAAGAAAATACAGTTCGGTTTCAAAAATATAACTTTGTTATGTCAAGCTGTGTTCAAATGCCCTGTATATAAACTTTCATGTTTTAAAAAAACTCCAAACCGAATTCAGAAAAGATATAAGTGTCATTTGGCTAGATGAGTATAAAGAGTGTAGGTTACTCACCCTGTATAAATCACTAGTACCTACTGTCAGAACCATTTAAAAAAAATCCAAAATTGAGTGGTGACTTTGTTCGACAAATATTAAAAGGAATTTCAATTGTTGGACGTCTCCAAAGATTTGTGGGGGTCTCAAAAAAATCTTTTTCAACGAAAATTATCGAAATTGAATGTGAATTTGACATATTAGCAAACTTGCATTTATTTGTTAAAATCACACAATCAAACTTTCAATCAATACCTAAAAACAAGTTGATCCATGATTGAATTATCATATGTCTTGATAGAACTTAATTGCTAATGGTAAATTAGGTAGTAGCAGGTGTCGGAAAGAATGAAAATCAGTGGCCCAGCAAATTCCACCTATTTTATACTAGTTGTGTCCACAATTTGAAGTGTCCACACATTGGTCTCACCACGGATAAATTAAACTAAATCTAACACACAGCCTCTATAGTATGTATAAATATCAATTTTCTTATTCCGTTAAAATACCATAGTCTTGTATAATATACACATGCAACTGATGGCTATTGGGTGCTTTAGCGACACCTGAAATTGCCAATATCACTACGGAAACACAGAATTGAAACACTTTCATTTTCACGGTTCTATTTGGTCCCGAGATATTCTCCAAAGTACAACCACAATGTTTCTAATTTGAAACCTCGAGATATTGGGGGTGAGTGGAAATCTAGAAGAGGAAAAATAAAAACTGAGTAGCAATTAAGCACACTCAGAGTCGTAAAAAAAAAATTGCCACTATTAGCAATTATTGTTAAAAACTCCACACAAAATTGGGAAAAAAAGGTACGTTTTGTTTTACTACAGCGACTTTGCCAAAAACTCGAATGTACCTGCAATGGCAGCTGATCTAGTACGACAATTTATTGATATCTAGTTAGCCTCAACGTGCTCTAAAGATAAAAAAAAAATTGGGTTACCACAGCAACGATCAATAACTTCGAAATGTCGGTGAGAAGTTTCACGTCGAAAAATCAAACCAGTTTTAGGCATTCAAATTTGAAAGAATGGATGTTGTCAAAATTATGGAAATAGAAAGAAGAAGGGGTGAAAAGGTGTGCAGATTCACCCCCTCATGAATTATTGTCGAAAACTTGACGGAAAATGAAGAAAAGTCAGATTTGTTTCACTTTGGCGACTTCGCCAAAAATTTGAATGTAGAAAATCTACTCAAAAATTTGAATGTATTGATATCTAGTTAGCCTAGACGGGCTCCACGTGTAGAAGAAATATTGCGTTACGATAGCAACGATCGATAACTTATTAGAAATGTCAGCGTAAAGTTTCACGTCGAAAAATCAAAACAGTTTTACGCATTAAAATTTGAAAGGAAGGATGTTGTCAGAATTATGAAAATAGAATGTTGAAGGGGTAAAAAGGTGGGCAGATTGACGCCCTCATGAATTATTGCCGAAACCTTGACGGAAAATGAAGAAAAGTCAGATTTGTTTCACTTTGGCGACTTCGCCAAAAATTAGAATGTAGAAAATCTACTCAAAAATTTGAATGTATTGATATCTAGTTAGCCTAGACGGGCTCCACGTGTAGAAGAAATATTGCGTTACGATAGCAACGATCGATAACTTATTAGAAATGTCAGCGTAAAGTTTCACGTCGAAAAGTCAAAACAGTTTTACGCATTAAAATTTGAAAGGAAGGATGTTGTTAGAATTATGAAAATAGAATGTTGAAGGGGTAAAAAGGTGGGCAGATTGACGCCCTCATGAATTATTGCCGAAACCTTGACGGAAAATTAAGAATAGTCAGATTTGTTTCACTTCGGCGACTTCGCCAAAAATTAGAATGTAGAAAATCTACTCAAAAATTTGAGTGTATTGATATCTAGTTAGCCTAGACGGGCTCCACGTGTAGAAGAAATATTGCGTTACGATAGCAACGATCGATAACTTATTAGAAATGTCAGCGTAAAGTTTCACGTCGAAAAGTCAAAACAGTTTTACGCATTAAAATTTGAAAGGAAGGATGTTGTTAGAATTATGAAAATAGAATGTTGAAGGGGTAAAAAGGTGGGCAGATTGACGCCCTCATGAATTATTGCCGAAACCTTGACGGAAAATTAAGAATAGTCAGATTTGTTTCACTTCGGCGACTTCGCCAAAAATTAGAATGTAGAAAATCTACTCAAAAATTTGAGTGTATTGATATCTAGTTAGCCTAGACGGGCTCCACGTGTAGAAGAAATATTGCGTTACGATAGCAACGATCGATAACTTATTAGAAATGTCAGCGTAAAGTTTCACGTCAAAAAGTCAAAGCAGTTTTACGCATTCAAATTTGAAAGAAATGATGTCAAAATTATGAAAATAGAAAGTTAAGGGGTAAAAAGGTGGGCAGATTTACTCCCTCGAGAATAATTGCCGAAAACTTGACGGACAATTAAGAAAAGTCAGATTTGTGTTACTTCGGCGACTTCGCCAAAAATTAGAAAATCCATTCAAAAATTATTAGAATGTAGTCTTGCAACTCAAATCCAAACTTTTCAAGGAAAAATCAACAAAGACATGTAACTTCTAGAATCTTCTTGCCGAAGAAAAACGAGGTAAATCACTAAAACTCTTGGAAATTTATAGATCTAAAGGAACTTTGTGCACTTTCTTCTGACCTGCGAACATATTCGTTCAACGATACTAACCAAAATCCATTCTTTTGCGAACAAATCAAAACGTCGTGAGTCAGACCGGTATTTCGTGGTATCGTTAGAGAAATATCCCAAAATGTATCAAAGGTGACTGAACACTGATCACAAACACATACGTGACCACCCTGTATGAGAAATGCATGCCTGTTGACGTTCACACATGTGCTTGTCGGCATGCGTGATGCGTGAAAAAAGCAGGGTGAGCAATCATGGAATTGAACGTGAATATTTTGCGTGTGTAATATCCTAACTCATAGAAATTTTATGGAGATAGATTTTTGTAAGAGCTTCCTTGGGAGATATTTCGATTGAGGTCACTGTGTATTGAGTCTATATCATGTCTATATTGTGGAACAGCTTTAGGTGGACTCATATCAACGAATATAACAGGCATACTTAATGAAAGTGTAATTATTCTATGCTTGTGGAAGACTGACGATGGAATTTTGAAAAAAACGTATTTTAAAAAATTTCAGGTATCCCTAAAGATAATTTTTTTATAACGTTATGAAACTTCTTATTGTGAGAATTACTAGTTCCTTATCAAAATCCAGAGAAATTGTTGTTTGTGTGAATAAATTTATTAAATTAAATATTAATGAGTGAATAAATAAAAAAATACGAAACAAAACTGACCTAATTCTTATCTAAGCTCGAGATAAGTAACAAAGCAGCTGGATGAAATGAATTACTTGATTTAAAATAATTCAAATTATGGTTTTTGTCTCCGATCTTTTCAAAAATCTCCATAAAAAAATTATCTCTTAAATCTTGATTCCATCAAGCTACTTTTTTCATAATTTTTGATTATAAAGCGGAGCAAAAAATCAATTTTTTCGCATTTAATTTTTTTTTCAAATTCTCATTCTGCTCTTTCAATTTAATATTTTCTAATATTCGCCATAATTTCTCATTGAATTACGAAGCTAGCAAATATTCGAAAATTATCAAAATTACTTCCGAATATAATTCAGCGGTAGAAAATAAATGAAATGAAAATTAATTTTCTGAATTTGAATGTTGTATTGAAAGGGATAAACATTGTGTTGAGTCGAATTTGGCATAAAATAAATGAATTAAACCCATCTCACCAATTTGTGATTTTTTTCATTAATTTTTCATCAGCCTGAGATCTGGTTGACAAACATATATAAATTACTATGTTTGTAATGAATCAACTGTACCAAATCATCACAATAAGAAGTGAACGCCAGTCCATACATTTTGGTTCTACTCGACATACTTTTTCACGATTTTTATCATTTTATTACACGATTTGAGCGATAATACATTTACAAATATAAAAACATCTAGAAAGTTCGTTGAGGGTGTTTTCGGGAACAGGGGTTGTACAATTTGGGGTAACAGAGGGACGAAACAATGTGCAGGTCGGTACGACCTGCAAAATTCACATTAGCACCAAATATTTTAAAATTTCTTCCATCTCTAAGTCAGTCTATATTTTTGGAAAAGTGTTCGACTACAGTTAGTACCAAGCGATCCGTTATTGATACGAGGGATAGTCTAGTTCACATTCAACGATTTCGAGAAAAAAATCCCAAAATCATAAGATTCCTTCCATACTATACATATTTATACAGGGTGTTAGGTAAACACGCCGCAAAAATTCCTTGACTTATTCTAAGAATATTTTGTCCTGTTATAATTTTTGAAAAACCCCTTTGTTTCGAGAACTAAATTTGAGGCCACCATATTCGATATTTGTTGAAATCATCAATGCAAAAAATAGTAGGTTGTACGTCGTGAGTTTATCAAGTACAGAACATTTGATCTTTCAACAGCAACATACGGAGATCGCTGTATTGGTCAAGGTGGGCCACACGTATGGCCTGCTCGATCCCCGGACCTAAACCTCCTGAATTACTCCTTCTAAGGAGATCTGAAGTCATTAGTTTACGCTGCGAGTTTGGATGATTTGCGAAATTGGATAATTGATAGGTGTAACTCAATTAGAAACGTCCCTGGTGTATTTGAAAGAGTTGGCAGTTCATGACTAGATGATTGATTATATTCAATCTAGAGGAAGTCATTTCGAATATTAATTGTTGTTAAAAAAACTTTGCATGAATTTTTTGATAAAATAAAATGTTGTCAATGCCGTAAATTTTGTTCGCGCTGTATCATCGAAACAATGCGGCTTTTCAAAAATCATCATAGGACCAAATATTCTTGGAATAGGTCAAGGAATATAACCCCTTGGATTCTTGCCGCATTTTCACCCAACACCCTGTGGGTGTTGCGGTAAAGTTAGGAAAATTTCATACTGGAACTTTCTGGAGAAAAAACGCTGTTGAAATTGAATACGAGGAAGAAAATGCTTTCTTTATGGCGTTGAAATGCATGATATACCGCTAGAAACCTCATTATCAATCATTTTTACGGATTTCTTCAAATTTTATTGTGCTACTTATTTCATTCGTTCTTGTCATAATTTTTCGAATGTTTGTAATTATTTTGATGAATCTGAATGCCTCAGTCGCCCAGTCACATCCTGTTTTTCAGATAAAAGAACGTTTATCTGAAAAACAACTACATTGCTGGATGATACTCCGCCAAACATTGACGACTATCCGACTGACGTAGGAGTATTAAATAGATATTTTTCTACAAGCGTGCGTGTTCCGCCCTATTCCCGCACGCAATTTAGTTTGAGAGGTGTCATATTCCCGCACGCTAATGTCACTTCAAGTGAGTTTTTCCCGCACTAGTGCGGTAATAATTTTTCCCGCACGTGAAAGTTTGTTCAAGAGCATCACATGAGATGTTTCAATGCTCTTGTAGAAAAAATCTTGATCCTTACTCATACGGAAAGGTACTATCCCGCACTATAACGGCAGTCTCATGCGGGAATAGTACTCTTTCCGTACTTGTGCGCACTAGTGCGGGAATAGGGCGGAACACGCACGCTTGTAGAAAAACGTTATTTTCGTATGTGGTCGTAAGAAAATAGGTATTTTCTGAAACGATCGCCTTCCTCCTTATGGAAATAAAAGAAATATATCGTCTATCAGAAAGGGCGTACTGTTTAAAAAAAAATTGTAGCCTTTATGCCCCAAAAAGTGTCGAAATTAAATAATTATGATCCTTGAGGAACACTACAGTGGGTCTTTGAGATGTTTGACGTCATATTTCTCATTCTGACCTTTTGTGGTGTTAAAAAAAATTGTTTCAAACTTCTACGTCATTTGGATGTAGGTAACTCAATGTTTGGCGGCTCACCACATCCCGGGTAGTAGTTGTTGTCCATCAATAATCGTCTGTTCTTTTCTTTGGGACTGTTTTACAGCCTGATGTTCACCAGCTGATGCGAAATCGGCAATTTTTCAGCTACTCAAAACATTAATAAATTTTCCGTTTAAGTTATTTCATAAAAGAAATTCAATAGCATTCGCCGGTCAATAGAGACAGAATACGTTCCCAGCAAATCAGACAGAAACACTAAAACCGATACGAAAAGGTGAAACAAGCAGGATTGGAACCCGAGACCTCATGATATTCAGTCGAGAATGTTTCTTCCTTCGATAACGTAACACAACCTAGATGAGTAATACTCAAATAGAACTTGAAGGTAACATATTTTCATAATGTTATCCCTCAAGTCATGACATTGTTGCCATGTCGCAATTTTTCAAGGATACAATAAGCACGTCAGCTAGATTTTGATATCTGTCGGGTAGATTCATGGCAACGAAAACCCAAAAATACTGTCTTGGATGAAATATATAACAAAAAAAGGCAAATGAAACGTTTATTGCAGCTTGTTGGGAGCATGTAAGAACTATAGTATTTCTATCGCCGAAAATAGATTCTTCGTTGTCGATACAGTCCGGTCAGTACGGCAACGCTGCATTTGATATTTGACAGAACAACAACAAAGCATATATGTTTGTTTTCGTGTTTGGCTTATAGGAGTGTTTTTTCATGAATTAAGGGAATTTTTTTTGTTGATTTGTGTTAAATTATCGTTAGTTTTCATTACCAAACAATGAAAATGAATGAATTATGAAAAAACATGTCAATTAAAGCATCGGCTGTTCTCAAAATCACGTGAAAATTCTTCCATCATAATTTCAGGTATTCATTCTACCGTGTGGCACAGACGCATGGTACACTTCTGTTTTTTCGATTTTTAAATGGGACACCCTGTGAATTATTACATTTTTGAAATCTGCATAATTTTCTGAATCCAATAATCCAATGATACCTCATAGTCGATATTTCATTCGTCAGAACACCCATTTTATTTTTCGATCTAGAGAGCCATGAACTCCCTAAAATTATTTTAAATAATGAAAATAACGCTACACTATGGTAATTTCGATTTAAAAAGTATCGTGGTTCGAAATACGTACCAAAAAAGTAAACCAAGACCCTTTTTTCCAAATGGTAACTCAATGGTACTCTGACGTCATTCGAAAGTACCATCGATTGATACCCCAATCCAAACTAACTTTTTTCTGTATAACCAATACGAACACGATAGTGGAGTTCAGACAAGTTTATGTATCTTCTCGCTTCAATAACAATGATTTATCAAGGTGGCTATGGAACACAAACAACAATTTCGATAATCTGTAATTGTCAGTTAGTCACTGAATGAATACATCATTGAATTGATCGGATCAATAATAGAAATAAGTTAAGAATGCCATCAGTTTATAACAGAAACGAAAAAGTGGATCTGCTATTAGTGTATAGGGAATGTTGGCAAAATTCAGTTGTTGCTCAACAGTTGTGCTCGGAAAAATACCACAAACGAAATGTCCGGCTCGAAATGATTTCAAACGTCTTGAAGAGCAGTTCAGAAGAGAGCCTGATGTTGGTACTGAGCATAATATTGTTTCTGAAGACACGGAGATAAACGTTCTCAAGAGAGTGGAAATCGACAAAACATTATCTCTTAGGGAGATCGCTTCCGAGTCGGATAACAGTCGTGAAAGTGTCGGAAGAATTTTGAAAAAACATAAATATCAAATACATCAACATTTGTACGAAGATGATAGTACAAGAAGGATGGAATATCGCAGGTGGGTACTACGAAATAACATACAGCAAAATAATGAGCTCCTTAAAACAACTATATTCTCCGATGAGTCAAGATTCTCTAATCTTGTTTTATTCAACAAACAACATACTCGATATTGGACGCAAGAGAATCAGCATTTATGTAGACAGGGAAATTTCCAGGAACGTTTTCTCTCATAATATTTGATGAACCTTTGAATGATGGTAGATACCGAGTTTCCTCAGAAATTAAATTGAAGATTATTTAGAAGATTTACCGCTAAATCTGAAAAATTTACTGTTCTTTCAGCAGGATGGTGCACCCCCGCACAATAGTAGGATCGTGACGGATTACCTTCGTGACCGATTTGGGGAAAAGTGGATCGGAACACATGGTCCTGTTAGGTGGCCTGCAAGATCACCTGACCTAACTCCTTTAGATTTTTTTGTTTGGGGTCACTCGAGAAGCATCGAGCTCGAAAATGTTTGGATGTTGGTGGTGGACATTTCGAACAGCTATTATAACATTTCTGTTTTTTTTTTTTCGTTGTTAATTAAAATTGCGAGAGAAAACCTAATTGATATCACTTACTTACATTCGAACCAAGGCTTTGAGCATTCGAAATTTAAGAGCTCTATCGGCGAGATGAAATATTGACTAGATCTCCGTAAGAGTCGAAATGTCAAATTGTTGTTTGTGTTCCATAGCCACCTTGATAAATTATTGTAATTGAACCGAAAAGATACTTAAACTTGTCTGAACTCCATTAACTATCGTGTTCGTATTTGTTATGCAGAAAAAAAGTTAATACGGATGGATACCCCATCGATGGTACTTTCGGATGACGTCAGAATACCATTATGGAACTATTTGAAAAAACGAGTAAAAAAGGGTTTTGGTTTACTTTTTTGGCGCGTATTTCGAACCACGATACTTTTGAAATCGAAATTACGATAGTGAAGCATTATTTCGATTATTTGGAATAATTTAAGGGAGTTCATGGCTCTCTAGATGGAAAATAAAATGGGTGTTCTGACGAATGAAATATCAACTATGAGGTATATTATGCAGATTTCAAAAATGAAATAATATACAGGGTGTCTCATGTGAAAATCGAAAGTTTATGTTAGTTCCGGAAAAACTAGAAATTTCAGAAATATAGCTACAGAAACAAAGGAGAAAAGGGCGTGTAACACGAGTCTGTGTCAAACGGTATACAGGGTATTTCACGACGAGCGTTCGTTAGGAATGTATGGAGAACTACTCAAAATATAAACTTGAAATTTTGTGCTAGTGGGTTTTATAACATGGCCGTCTTAATTAAAATATTTTCAACTTCCGATCTCTTTCCATTATACCGGAATTAGAGGGCAGCTTCCTTATTTCGAATAGAACACCCTGTATTTCATTACATTTTTTAATTTCCCGGCAGATTTTAGGCCCAATTTGTGTAACAATGCCTATATCCAAATTTGTTAGTTTTCGAAATATTAATTTTTTTTTGAAAAATTTGAGTTACAGCACTACTTCGAAAAAATCATAACTCATAGACAGTAACAGTTGAAAATGTGAAATTTCACAAAATTACACCTGAAGCATTAAGTCATGAACAGTTCCATCGAATTTTCAAAAATAACTTACAGGGTGGTCAAAATTTCAACCCAAAACATTACATCGAGAAAACTGATGAAACACGATTTTTTCAAATGGAAACCATACACATTACATTATTTTCGGATACTACGGAAAAAAATATACCAAATTCGTGAGGAATACCCTATACCTAAAATACAACCCTGGCAAGATATATCCGATTTCTGGAAATATCTGAACTGTAAATCATTCGAAGCAATACCATTTTTTTTCCGTACTATCCACAAATAATGGAATAGTGTATGGTTTCCATTTGAAAAAATCTTGTTCCATCAGTTTTCTCGATTTAATGTTTTGGGTGGAAGTTTTGATCACCCTGTAAGTTATTTTGGAAATTTCGATGGAACTGTTCATGACTTGATGCTTCAGGTGTAATTCTGTGAAATTTCGCATTTCCAACTTTTACTGTTTATGAGTTATGATTTTTTAGGAGTAGTGCTGTAACTGTGAAATTTTTCATAAAAAAATTAATATTTCGAAAACTAACAAATTTGGGAATAGACATTGTTAGACAAAGTGGGCCTAAAATCTGCTGGGAAATTCAAAAACGTAATGAAATATAGGGTGTTATATTTTTAACAAGGAAGTTGTCCTCTACTTCCGATATAACGGAAACAGACCGGAAGTTGAAAATATTTCAGTTGAGAAGGCCATATCGTAAAACCTACTATCACAAATATTCAAGTTTTTATTTTGAATGGTTCCCCATATATTACTAACGAACGCTCGTCGTGGGTTTTCATTGTTTGTATTTTATTGAACCTCAGTATTTCTCAAAACAACGCACGACACTGCCGGCGAGTGAAAAAACTATTGCTATCTTCGTCTATAACAGGCCTTTCTTTCAGAAGATGTCCGTTACAAAAAAAATTCAAGGCGTGAGCGGCGAGCTACTCATCTGGTTTGTGTTACTTGATCGGAGATTTCTTCTATGGTCCCAGGTTCGAATCCCGGCTGGTATACATTTACCGTTCCGCATTCATTCCACTGTTTGATTCACCGGAAACTCATCGTAATTCTATTGTTTCGATTTACAAGCCGTCCGGATCTCAGTCTCGTAAGAGGTTCCCAGACCTTCTAGGACCGATTTTCTAGGGATGGGGGAGCAAAATTCCAAGACATGCCACTGTCTACTTATCCTCCGAAAGGTACCTGCAGGTTGACCCCTGCGTTCGCCCCTCGCCTCCGTTAATTGTAGAACCCCCTGTTCATGGCGGCGCGGTTCCTGTTGTGCCATTTGCACTGGAGAATCCTCAGATACGTTCTACGAAAACTGGCGTTGCACAGCGCGTAGCACACCGGATTTATCGTGGAGTTTATGTAGCACAGGTAGTAGAAAAAGTCCCAAACCTGCGGCGGCAGCCTGGTGCTGGTCGACGTCACGGGCTTCAGCAGCACCAGGATGTTGTACGGCGTCCACGTGATGATGAACGTCAGCAGGATGGCCGACAGCGTCTTGGCCGCCTTCCTGTCCGCCTTCTTCTCTTGCGTCTTCTTCTTCTTCTTGCCTTGGTTCTTGGTGGCGTTGGCCAGCAGGGTCTTGCCGGCCAGCTGCTTGGGGATGATTTTCGCGTTGAGGGGGATGCGGATGTCCGGCATGGTGGAGGGGCGGCGGTTGATGTGGTTGCCTTGGGTGGAGTTGGAGTAGGATTCGCCGTCGGGTTGGCTGCGAGAGCGACCCTACAGATGAGAATATAAGAAGTGTTTATTGTGGAAAAAACTGACGAAGGAGACAATGAACATAATGATGAATACACCTAAGATCGCTACAGGAAGTTGAAGACTTGTATGGAGTGTGCTAAATGTAAATTAAAAATATAATATGCGAAACGTTTGAATATGAATATACAGGAAAAATAAAATAAAGTTGAAAGAAATGAGAGGAGACAGAGTTTTTATAAATATTGAATTGACCTAAGGGAAAAGGAAAAAAATAAAAAGAAATGAGAACAATTACAAAACAGGAAAAGTAACGAGTCTAAGAAGTGAAGATAGGATACAATAAGGTAACAGTAAACGTAGAAGAATGGAGGTGTGATAAAGAAATTAATAACGTCAAGAAAGTGGCAATTTCAAAAAACTAAATAGCAAAACAAAATTACAAGTAATGGGGAAAAATAAATAATAAAGAAACGGAAATATAAAAAATCGGTACTTGGAATGTTAGAAGTATGTTCGGAAGAGAAAAATCGAAAGAACAATTCTAGAATACAGAAATAGAAAATACAAAAGATGATAAACAAAAATTGAAAAATTAATAGAATATGAATCGGTGAAATCATACAAATGAAAAAATAAAAAAATTGTAGAGAGATACGAAAAATTGATAACAGAAAAGTTTCTAATGATAGAGATATAACTGAAAATAGTAATATGGAAGAAATGTGGAACAATTTCAAGGAAATAGTTATGGAGGCAGCCAAAAAAATATGTGGCACTAGTAAAAAAATTGAAACAAGACAACAAACAGCATGATGAACAGATGAAATGAAACGACAAGTAAAACTGAGGAATATGTCATGTAAAATTCATCTCAAAAACAAAAAAAAATCAAAATTATGAAATATACAACAAGAAAAGAAAAACATCAGAAGAGCAGCAAAAACAAATCAGTGGAAAGAATTTGGAAAAAAATGGAAAAAGATAGTAAATCGAATCAAAAGCTATTTTACAAAACTTTGAAGTCGCTAAGAAAAGAGACTGCCCAAGGATATTTATATAAATATACAGGGTGGGGCAGAAGAAATTATTTCGGGTTGTACAAGGTTGGTCAATGATGAATAACATATCAAAGATGCATTTAAAAGAAGACAGCCTGTATTTTGTTGTATTTGTAAAAACATCGAATCAAATGTGATACCACTCATACACTCATTTCTAACCTTTATCGAGTTGTTAATTTTTTTTGTAAAACAACACGATATGGATATGAACCATTCCTTCAAGATTTGACCATGAGTCAGAGAGGTGTTGAAAATTGATATCCATGCAGCAATATTATGCATTATGATTAGAAATCAATGCCACTTTTTCAAAATTTGGAGAAAAAACTTTGTTATTCCAAATGGAAAACCTCATATTTTTTGGTCTCAGGAATAGAAAATTCAATAAATTTTCATTTATAATTGGAGTTTTCTATGCCTAATCTGAATAGTTTTTTGCTATTCAAATATAGATTCTACGACAACATATTTCCGGAAATGAATGACTACTAATTTCTTCACTGATTTATAACTTGAACAAGGGATTGTATGCTATTGGATCCCCATATGCACTCATACTATTTTTACATTTTTCAATTTCCAGACCGTCGCATGCATCGAGAAGTCTATTGTCATGAACCTGTATAATTAACTTCAAACTTGTGTCATCAAATTAGTGATCGTAATCCAAAGCGTATTAGGCAATACTCAATTTATCTGGTCTCGAATAACGAGAGTAATATGCTCTTTGAACCGTATTTTTATATCCCTTCATGTTTGACCCACACACTCGCAGTCTTTGTCGCTAATTTCATGAATTCCCGACTTTCAAGTTGAATATGCAAAAGTTTTGACAACTTATCCAGTTATGATAAGGTTCAATTCAATGATGGGTTCAGCGTAGTTTGAATCCTTTTTATTCAACCTATATACAGTGAGACTGCTTAAGTTCGCACCATATGGAAAACTTTTTTTTTTATCAATTTTACGAAAAAAACTTACTTCTCATAAAAAGTTCTGCATGGTCTGAACCATCAGATATTGAATTTTATCAATTTTATACGAGGTATGTCAAAAGATATGAATTTTACCCAAGAGTAAAGTAACTTTATATTTCACAATATCGAAAATTGTTGTTATGAAAAGTTGTTTGGAATTAAAAACTATGTTTCAATATGCAATTACATCCTTCCAATTGTTTTTTTTTTGAAATTATCAATATTACATTTAAATTTAGTTTCAAGAAAAGGTTTGTAATAAATTATAAATGATAAAGGTTCGGTATTAATAATTTCAAAGAAAAAATAAAAAATTCCAATTGGAAGGATGTAATTGCATATTAAAACATAGTTTTTAATTCCAAACAACTTTTCATAATAATAGTTTTCGATGTTGTGAAATATAAAGTTACTTTACTCTTGAGAAAATTTCATATTTTTTGACATACCTCGTATAAGATTGATAAAATTCAATATCTGATGGTTGCATCATGGGTTTCAGATTATGCAGAACTTTTTATGAAGAATAACTTTTTTCCGTACAATCAATAATAAAAAAGTTTTCCATATGGTGCGAACTTAAGCAGACTCACCGTATATTTTGAAAGTATTGTTTTTTATAAATTAATATCATTATCGCACAGGTTTGTAACCCGGGACCTATCAAACTTAAATTTTTCCTTCCTCAGATTAAAAAACTACATCAAGACGTTTTATTCGAAATAATTTTTTTTTATTTTTTGATTGAAAGTTCTGTTGAAATACAAATCCTGATAAAACCTCATAAAAATAAAATTCTCATCAAGTTTTGATGAGGAAGGCAGATACAGTTCCTGAAACGTTAACGTTATTTGAAAAATAAGTGCGGCATCGTACCATGTTCGAAGTACTATCACTTCAAAAAAAGTAACAAAATATAGGGTGTTCCGTTGAAAGAAACATAGTTTTGACGTCACTCTTTTTTGAGACACTCTGTAGACTCAGAGACGATCTCCTTGCACTCTGTAGACTGTGTCGTATAGAGTGCCCCACACTCTACAGATCCTAGAGTATCACTAATTTATGATAATAATAATTCTAGTAAAACTAATTGGGTTCACCTCTGGGTACATCTTGATAGATGGCGCTTCGTTCACAGCTGGTCCCCCCGTGGCTCCAGGCAGCCGGATCACTATGGTGTAGATGCTATCGTCGGAAAGCGATCGATTCGCTGCGAGGCGATTGCCCGCTGTCAGACTTCTAGAATCTCTAGGTGTCATGCAGGTAGGAGTCATGTTCACCTGCATGAACGAGTGGTCACGTTGTGTGGACATCGTCACGTATGGATCCCTGGAAGTTATTGAGAATCGCGGTCAAAACCATCAATGGTCGATTTATATACAGAAAATGTACAGTGCTTCCGTTTCAATTTGTAATTTAATGCTGTAAAATATTAAATTTTTATGTAAAAGCTCGAATGAAAAAAGGAATGGTAGTATTTTTTGTTAAGTTTTATGCTGTATATCATTAAATATTTAAAAATACCTCTTTTTTTTATTACGAAAATATACCACACTTGCCCTTTCCTTCCATTACTTCAGCGCAAATGACTGTAAATATGATTAAAATTGTAATATTTTTAGAACATCATGATACCCGTGTTTAATATTTTATTTCCAAGAATTGTCATGGTTTCGCACGAATTATTAAATGTCATATGTTCCCTGACAGTTTGTTGGCCAAAAAACAGAATGAGATATTTACCGAAAAACCTGTAGTGGTACAAAAGCCCTCCTTAGAAGATATAGACCAGGTAAAAGAGCTACATCTGAAAAAATGTTTTATAGATTTCGGGAACTATCAGATGGGCTCCTAATAGTCCCGATCTAACACCGTGTGATTTTTTCTCATGGTCACGTTAAAAATATTGTCGATTCTACGTCGTGCTATTCCTTGTGTTTTACAGCATTTTAAAAGTGGGACAAAATAAAATGAAAGCACTGTACATGCCCTTGTGTCATACTACGCTATTATCCGAGTGATCGTGAAATAAAATACGCAGTAGTAGTTTTATGGTTTCAACCCCCTCCTCCTTTGTGTGTATGCAGACATAATTTTACTACGTAACATGGTTAAATTCATTATTCTGTTCTATACTAATTTCTGTTCTGATCTACCCTGTTTTTATTTTCTGTTTCGTGCTGTTCTATTCCTTGTTTGAAGGTTTTTCTAGTTTGTTTTATTCTGTTCTGTTATCTTTCGTTCAGTGCTGTTCTGTTCTTAATTTGAAGGATATGTTTTTTAGTCTGTCCTGTTCTGTACTGTTCTCTCATTTTCTGTTCTGATCTGTCCTGTTCTGTTCTATGCTGTTCTATTCTGTTCTAGACTGTCCTGCTATTTTCTGTTCTGATCTGTTCTTTGTTCGAATGTTGTCTTTTCTAGTATATTCTAGTCTGTTCTAGTCTGTTTTGTTTAAGTCTGTTCTAGTCTGACTAGTCATTTTCTCATTTCATGTTCTGATCTGTCCTGTTCTGTCTTGCGCAGTTCTCTTTCTATTCTATTCTGTTCTGTTCTGGTCTAATCTGTTCTCTTCTGGCATTTTCTGTTCTGTGCAGTTCTGTTCTTTGATTGAAGGTTGTTTTATTCTATACTGTTCTGTTCTCTCATTTTCTGTTTGTTATGTCCTGTTCGGGTCTAGTCTGTTCTGTTATTTCCTGTTCTGTGCTGTTCTATTCTCTTATTGATGATTGTTCTGTTCCGTTCTCTCATTATCTGTCTGTTCTATTCTGCGCTGTTCTGTTTAATTTTGGCCTGTTTTTTTCTGTTTCGCGAAGTTCAGTTCTTTGATTGAAGGTTGTTCCTGTCTAGTCTGTTCTGTTCTTTCATTTTATGTCTGTTTTGTTCTGAACTAGTCTGTTCTGTTCTGTTATTTTCTGTTCTGTTCTGGTTTGTTCTGTTCTAGTTTTTTCTGTTCTCTCATCTTCTGTCTGTTTTGTTCTGTTATTTTCTGTTCTGTGCTGTTCTCTTCTTTGAATGAAGGTTGTTCAGTTCCAGTCTGCTCTGTTCTCTCATTGTATGTCTGTTCTGTTCAGCGCTGTTCTGTTTCATTCTGATCTGGTAATTTTTGTCCTGCACAGTTCTGTTTTTTGATTGAAGATTGTTCTGTTCTAGTATGTTCTGTTCTCTCAATTTTTGTCTATTCTGTTATGTTATTTTCTGTTCCAGTCTGTTCTGCTCTCATTTTATGTCTGTTCCATTCAGCGCTGTTCCGTTGTGTTCTGATCTGTTCTATTCTGTAGTTTTGTGTTCTGCGAATTTTTTTTTGGATTGAAGGTTGTTCTGTTCTAGTTTGTTTTTTGTCTTTTCTCTTCTGTTATTTTCTGTTCTAGTCTGTTCTGCTCTCTCAATTTATGTCTGTTCTGTTCTGCACAGTTCTGTATTGTTCTATTCTGCTCTGATCTGTTCTGTTAGTCCAGAAACCCATTTCCCCGACTTACCTGATAACATTGAGTGAAGTACACCGGGAAACAGAGCTGGGCATCGGAGTGTCGATCGAGATGGGGGTGAGCTCACTAGGACTCTCTTCCTCCGTATCGCTGTCCTCCCGACCGGAATACCACCACGCTACGCACCACGCGCGGACCCGCCAAATACTCGACAGCCAGCCTCTTTTCCTTTCGGGAAAGAGGATTTCCTTGAAAACAAAAGTTAAATCAATTTTAAACCACATTTGTGTTTGTGAATATAATCTACTAAGTACGAAGGTAACTTTAAATATCGTGATGTTCATTCAGGTGTTCCACAAGGGTCCGTTTTGGTCCCTGTGCTATTTGCTATGTATGCAATCGATTCTTTAAAAATCATAATAAAGAAGTTTTCAATGAATCCAATCTCCCGCAAAACTCAAAGAATATTATAGTAAAAATTATGTTTCACTTTATGATGGAGCTGCACCATCCTGCTGAAAAACTTTTTCGTTTTTTAATACATTCAAATACTCTTCAATTGCCCTATTGATGATGCACGGTACTATTCGAGTCTACAATATATCCAAATATTTTCCACCATTCAAATTATCATCGATGAAATTTGGTCCTAAATTCCTGCCAATTATTCAATTTATGAGGTCTTTGGGAATGACTTTTTTATTTTTCCTGCAAATCAATGTTTCAAAATTTATCCAGGGTGGTCCGTTCTGAATGAAAGGCAATGTATACTTCACACAAAGAGACACTTGCCTTTAATTCACAATACTAACAGTATTTTCCGAATAAAATCTGTATAGCGTTTATTTCAGCATGCACTGAATTGTATATAATGTGTGCCAGTATAATTGGATTCATAACAGTGACGCGTTTGATACAATAAATATCGCCGGACTTACATTTCCATTCTGCAGTCAATAGAGCGACAGCTTCCGTTGATATATACATGTTCAGTAAACATTTCAAATGCGGTTAAACAACTCGCATTCACTCGTATACAATGTATGCTGGAGAATGAATGGACGGAGTACATATTTATATGCTCTGGGAAATCGAGCTACATCGCAACAATGGTTGAATTCTGAATCCATAGGGGTTTTGTCGTTGGAAAGATCTACGTTTCACTTGGGACATTCAATATTATCGCATATAGGTTTGTTCACCCTGTTACTATAGCAAACTAGGGGTATGATTGGTAATAGCAAAATAACGGAAGTGATACAGCATAGTGCTGAATGTTATAATTTATTGTAACTGTTAACTACTGTTCGAATGATTTTCGAAATGCAGTTTTCCCATCAAGAAAAATGTGATATGTTAGAATCCTACTTGGTTTGCCAGAAAAATAGCGTAAGAGCACTCCAACACCCAACATTACAGCAAGTCGTTCCCCGATCGTGAATTACCTAATAGGCGTTTTTTTGCTGTGCTTCATCGTCGATTCAGGAACAATGAAAAAGTGTTTGAGAAGAGGAGAACTAAACAACGTTTTGTAATATCTGAAGAAACAGAAATTGACGTTTTATCCTACTTTGAGGTATATCCAAATAATTCCATCAGAGATTTATCTAGAGAAAAAGCTGTTCCACTGTCTGGTATTCAACGAATTCTGAAGAAACATAAGATTTCTCCTTATAAGTTAAGACCAGTGCAAACACTAGAACCTGGTGATCCTGAGAGATGATTGGGGTTTTGTCGGTGGTTTATGAATAAATGCAGACAAGATCCATACTTCTATAGAAATATCATATGGAGCGATGATGCTAATTTTCCAAATCGTGGGATGTATATTAAAAAGAATTTTCATTATTGGAGTAGACATAATCAATTTCTAGCCCATCCCCACAATCCGCAAAGACGATTTAGTATTAACGTTTGGTGTGGTCTATTTAGAGGCAGAATTATCGGTCCATTTTTCTACCATGGTTCTTTGAATGGACCCCGTTACATTAATTTATTAACAAGAGTGTTGGAAGAGTTTTGCGATGATCTCGATCTGGAGGCTCGTCAGATGATCTATTTTCAGCAGGATAGAGCACCAGCACATAATGTCCGTGGCGTAAAAGAATGCTGCGAGGCTGTTTTGAAAACAGATGGATTGCTACAAATGGTCCTGTTAAGTGGCCCCCTCGTTCACCAGACATGACACCTATAGATTTTTATTTTTGGGGATTTCTGAAAAGTGAGGTGTACAAAATGAAACATAATAATGTAGATGAACTGAAAAATTATATTGAAACTATAATTAACAGAATTGATGGCCGAACTGTGTTGAATGCCACACGTAGTGTCAATAGAAGGGCCCAAATATGTGTTCAATGAAAAGGCGTTGTTTTTAAACATTTACTCGATATTTCATAGCGCTTTATCAAATCCGTTTGTTATAAATGTTTCCTATTGATAAAAGTGTCTTATTTTCACCTTTACGAAAAAAAAGTCAAATGAGATTTGTTGATGAGAATGTTATTACGAATCGAATGCATGAAAAAATATAGGGTGTTCCATTGAAAGAATATCATATTATGAAATATTCTGAAAACGCGACTGTCAATTTTGTTTTGTTTTGGGCATCGAGAAGGCCATTAAAAATGCTACTAGTTTGCCCATTTAACCGAATTCGTAGCATCAATAATAACGGAGCAATGGTGCCGACTTAATTTGGAACACCCTTCATAAAAACATCAACTAATACATGATTGATTTTTCATAAGGACAAGAAACTGGGTGGTAAATAATATTATGTATTAATTTGGTCACGACTTAGAAATGGGAATGGAATTTCTGAAAAATTCTGCTATGCATACAGGACGATTCGAAAGTACTTTGACAAACTTCAGGAGATGATTCCCCACAATATTCAAATATGAATCTAAGCTATCCTTGTTAGAAGTTGCTGTAAGCAACTGTTTTCTAGATATTTGGACTTGAAAGTTTCAAGTAGATTATTTGATAATCGATGCATGTTGAAGTTATTACTATTATTTTGAAATTTTGAAGTGCAAATATTTAGAAAACGGTTACTAATAGCGACTTCTAAAAAAGGTAGCTTTTTTACTTAGAAGTAATAGAGGAATCGTTTTTTTAAATTAAAAGTACAGTCAAAAAAATATGGTGACCCCAACGAGTATGAACAATAATAACATCAGTTTTAAATTCGACAAAAACCTCTTTATACCAATTTTCGTTTATTCAAGGTCAGTATTTTTGAGGTTATTTAAACAAAAACGAAAAAAAAAAAAAGAAACTTCAACACTCTGTACATTTTCTTTGAGAGTGAATAAGTATGGAGAATTTTCCTATGAATGTACTCCCGAATTAATACAAGTTCTGATATTTGGAAGGACTCAATTATTTATAACGGAGAGAAAAGATTCGAAATCACTTTCATCATCTTTCGAAATTCATATTTTCTTCTGTAGATTAGTTCAAATAGCGATCTGTATCCCACTTACGAAACTTAATTGACTATGAAAATTCATCAGGGACACGATAGGAAAGGCTCCATGCCATAAATAAACTATTTGCTTGAGAGAGTTGAAAAAACACATCAGGGATGATGAAATATACGGCACATACGGCTGCAACTTTTTATTCTTCCCGCCAGATAGCCCCGAAGGAAACATAAAGTGGAACAAGCGTTTTAAAAGTCTGTCTCTGGTTTAGAGTAAAGAGAATATTCATTTTTAGTGATTGTGCAGCATTTCAGAACATTATAAGGTAACAGATAGGCAGAACGAATTTATAAAGTTTGTTTCAATGTTTTTCTCACACACCAGTTTTTTCTTGAGGAAATTCTTGCAACAGTCAGAAATTAGATATTTTTAAAAGACTCATTCCAGAAATATGAGTCAGCTTGGCATGAAAAGAGTCATATACCAAGTCACAAACGTTTAGGTAATATTTTTTTTTTGTAGGTTCTGGACTATAAGAATAGAAAGGTTCTACACAAGTGTAAATTAGGTGGAACACCCTGTATGGTTTCAGAGTGAGTAAACTGCTCCACTTCACTTATATTTATACACAACTGTGATAAGCAGGGTGGTGGTGGAGTGAAAATTATGGAAATTTCGAGAATGAAAATTTAGTTGACAAATATATATGCACTTATAACCGTCTTGAGCTAAAATGGACTTGTTTGTACCAAGTCTTGCTAAGAATCTGACACAGAATTCAACGGTCGTATGGGGCAGAAGTGTTTTTTTGTTGGAGACTCGCCGATCAAATGTCCCTGTTCCATAATTTTATTTTATGTTCTATTATTAATATAGCTAAAATACGAATACATTTCAATTGTTATTTGTAATATTGAATGCGACAAAACAGCTGGTGAGTTTTCGCAGATTTATTGACAATACCACGTGAATAGGGTGCTTTTATTGGGGTTAGTTATTGGCGCTACGTGTTTACCAGTTGGAGTCGATATCAACCTATCTGACTTTTCATATTCGTGATTACTTCATCATAATCTGCCAGAAATGTTGCCGATGGAAGTTTAAACTATGGCCTGGTTGAAGTTCCAGATTGCGTGGATATAAAGAGGCTGATATGTCAACGGGTATTTTCCCGTGTAATAGTGCCTTCAACAGAGCTATTTCCTTTCTTGTTTCACATGAAAAAATCAAAATCCATATACGATACACATACTGAATTGAGCATTCTCCAAAGTAATTGGTATGAGTGGATCTCTAATTGTTAGCGATAGTATTCTTTTTTTCCCTCCTTCACTATGGGTAACAATCAAAAATGAAAAAGCGAGACATCCTTCCACAAAGGTAAGGCAACTAGAGAATTGCTATCCGTTCCATACAATCCTACCCATTTTCACATACCTAACAAGCTAGTTATTGAAAATACACGTTATTTTTTATAGTACCATTTGTAAAAAATTCTAAAATATGAATATAGTTTTAAATACCTGACATATTACAACATTTCTGTGGAGAAATGAACTACGGTTTGATGTCAAAGGGAGGTGAGTTGGAGAAAAATCCTGAGAGATAGATTCTGGATGGGTCCCTATTTCGATTGATTTTTGTGATGGAAGCGGAAGACCAGTTTGATCATTTGAGATAATTTTTGAAAGGTGAATAGTCTTGTTCAGAAATTGCTATTTAAATTTATAAGCCAGATCCAAGCGAGAATTAGTTGGATTTTTGTCAAAAGTCACTAGATCGACTAGCTCTAGTGAGATTTGATACCGTTGCCTTCGCCAAATTATCGAATAGAAAATTTGAATTTTTGGCGAAGTCGCTATAGTAAAACAAAACCTACTCTGCCTCATTTTCTTCCATCGAGTTCAAGACAATGTCTGGAGAATCATACAGCGTTGTAGTAGTTAAGGTATTTAGCCCCATAGCGTCACCACCTGGCGAATTTCTGCAGAGAGTTCGATAGAAAATGAGGAAAATCGACCTGGTCTTACTAATAAGACTTCGCCAAATCTACGAATAAAAAATTTCTAGAGCTGATTCGACTTTTGATAAAAATTCTATATCACTACGAAACTCAAATCCCACCAGAATCATGTCTGTTTTGATTCAAATAGTGGTATAGCAATGCAAGGAGTGTGTGAGTCACTGAAAAAAACGTGTTCTAGAAAATCGCTTTTTCAGCATGTTGGTAGAGAAACGTATTTCATTTAATAAAAATACAGTTTATATGTGACGTAAGGCATTACTTCATCATTTCCAGTTCAAATAAGTTCATTCATTCCCTTCATTTATGGAAGTCCGGAGATTTGGTATCAATATCACAGAACTCAATATCGAGGCGCCAGTTGGCGGAGTAAATTTTCTGAAAAATTTTACATTCAGACGTCTTGCTTCAAATTTGATAGGAAATTCAATAAAGAGGATACCTCCAGAAATTCAACTAAAACAGAACGTGAAAAGAGGAGGAAATCATCGTAGCTCAGATGATTAATATCGGAAAATTTAATTTCCATGTTTTTTATTGAGAGATCGATGAGAAATAAGGAGGGACAGGGAACAATTTTTACATTTTCAAATTCAGATTTTCATTTTGGGAGAAAATTTCATAGTAGAAAATTTTTCTTTCCCTTTATGAAATCTAACACCAATGACAGCCATGAAACGTATTGTTAAAGTTCATTTTCATGGGAAAAACTCAAATCATACCATTCCACAACCGCCTTTCTCATAATCAGCTTTCCAAGTAACCCTTATTGATTTTTCCAGAATAACTTAGTTTTTTCCAAAGTGACAAAGATCAGCCATGTAATTTTCCAGAAAAATATTGTTCAACTAATCCATTTACACCCCCATTCTCAATGTCCACTTGGGAGTTGTACGTGCAGCTTTGTCAGGTGGCCCACAAGATCACCTGATTTAAAACCCTTAGATTCTTTAGAGACGAGCCCAAGTCGATACAAAATTTATTTATTTTCAATCAAAACATTTTTTTTATTTTTTGCCAACTTATTGAACGCCAGTGTATACAGGGTGTTCCAAATTAAGTCAGTACTATTGCCAACTCCGTTATTATTGATGCTACGAATTAGGTTAAATGGGCAAACTAGTAGAATTTTTAATGGCTTTCTCGATGCCGAAAACAAAAAAAAACAGTCGCGTTTTTAGAATATTTTATAAAATGATATTTCTTTCAACGGAATACCCTATATTTTTTCATGCATTTCGAATCGTAATAACATTCTCAACAACAAATCTCATATGACTTTTTTTCGCAAAGGTGAAAATAAGACAGTTTTATCAATAGGAAACATTTATAACAAACGGATTTGATAAAGCGCTATGAAATATCGAGTAAATATTCAAAAACACCGCCATCTTGTTGAACACATATTTTGGCCCCTTCACTAGGTGTGGCATTCAACACAGTTCGACCTTCAATTCTATTAATTATAGTTTCAATATAATTTTTCAGTTCATCCACATTATTATGTTCCATTTTGTACACCTCACTTTTCAGAAATCCACAAAAATAAAAATCTAAAGGTGTCATGTCTGGTGAACGAGGGGGCCACTCAACAGGACCATTTGTAGCAATCCATCTGTTTCCAAAACAGGCTTGCAGCATTCTTTTTACGTCACTGACATTATGTGCTGGTGCTCCATCCTGCTGAAAATAGATCATCTGACGAGCCTCTAGATCAAGATCATCAAAAAACTCTTCCAACACTCTCGTTAATAAATTAATGTAACGGGGTCCGCTCAAAGAACCATGGTAGAAAAATGAACCGATAATTCTGCTTCTAAATAGATCACACCAAACATCAATACTAAATCGTCTTTGCGGATTGTGGAGATGAACTAGAAATGGATTATGTCTACTCCAATAATGAAAATTCTTTCTAATACATACCCCACGATTTGAAAAATTAATCTCATCGCTCCATATAATATTTCTATGTAAGTTTGGATCTTGTCTGCATTTATTCATAAACCACCAACGTAACCCCAATCGTCTCTCAGGATCACCAAGTTTTAGTGTTTGCACTGGTCTTAACTTATAAGGAGAAATCTTATGTTTCTTCATAATTCGTTGAATACCAGACAGTGGAACAGTTATTTCTCTAGATGAATCTCTGATGGAATTATTTGGATATACCTCAAAGTAGGATAAAACGTCAATTTCTGTATCTTCAGATATTACAAAACGATTTTTAGTTCTCGTCTTCTCAAAAACTTTTTCATTGTTCCTGAATCGACGATGAAGCACAGCAAAAAAACGCCTATTAGGTAATTCACGGTCGGGAAACGAATTGCTGTAGGGTTGGAGTGCTCTTAGGCTATTCTTCTGTCAAACCAAGTCGTCTAAAATATCACATTTTTCTTGATGGGAAAACGTCATTTTGAAAAATATTCGAACAGTAGTTGACAGTTACAATAATTTATGACATTGTCATGATATACTTGAAAATATTTGACATATAGTATTTCAACAGAGTTTCAAGGCAACTTGATTGCTCTTAATAATTATGTTTTATGGAATCAAACACATATTTTTCAATCACATTCAAATGACCATCCAGTATTTCCTGTTCTGTACAAAAGCGGCTTCAAAGTTATCATTACAGCAGACATTAATTTTTTTTTGTTTTCGGCATCGAGAAGACCATTAAAAATGCTACTAGTTTACCGTTTAACCGAATTCGTAGCATCAATAATAACGGAGTTGGCAATGGTGCCGACTCAATTTGGAACACCCTGTAGACATGCCCAGGTACATACACTGGTACATTCACAGGTACATGCACAGGTGAATGCACATGTACATGCATATGTACACGCACATGTACATACACATGTACACACACAGGTACATGTATATGTACATCTGAAAGGAATCAATGTTTAATGCACAAACTCACCGGCCTTTTTCTTCTGTGATGCTCATGGTGGTCCATGCAGACGGCGCTGTGCATGTACACGGAATCCGTATCCCCTGTAGATGATTTCGATCTCGGCCGCCTCCAGTCCTCCACCACCGAGCAGGCATTGTTTTGTTCATCGCTGCACACGAATACACTGAATAAATACATAATTGAGCTCGTGAATAAATTCAGTGAGTACATGTTGTACGGAAATTCAACTCGTGATCAAAAATTTGTTTTTTCTTAGACTAGGAAGGCGACTTCTGTTTTTTGTCAATATTGCTTAGGGACAAGAAGAATGGTGTATGGTGGTAAATACTTCACTATTACCAATTTTTTATTGCTCGACTTTTTTGCTGACGACTCTCTAGAATTTTAGACTAGAGTCGCTGCTGTTGAACAGTGTTCACTGATTCAAACGGCTTCTCTGAGATTTGATTGACGCCAAGGACATGAAGGTCAGGAATGACAGTTATAGATAAACTACCAGTGTTCAGGGTGAGGCTAGAGGTATATAGTGTGGGCGCAAATAGTCCTGTCCCTAGCTAACTTTTGAACCGCTTGGTACACTTTTAAAAAATATTTCATTGAATCGATTCAATGATATAAATCATTATTTTAAATTGATTGATGAAAAGTTTATCTAGAGTGGAGAATGGTAATTTCACGCCAAATTTTTTCTATAATTCGGAATCTTCTTATCAAATTTGAGGGAAAATGGTAATTTTTTGAAAAATGAAACATTTTCGAAAAATCGTTTTCTTTCAATATCGAATATTGCGTTACTTTACTTTAATGGCCTGTGAACGACAGTATTTTTGAATTAGAACGCTATTTCACTAAGAAAATTTTTGTCAATTCGTCACCGCAATTTATTTTTCTGGTATGGTATTCGGAATCAGCTCATCAAGTTACATTTGAAGGATAGTTGTCTTTTTTTATTTTTCGTAATAATATCGTGCCAGGGAATATTTGTCATTTGTTCTTTCTGTTATGCCAAACCTTGTATCTTGAGTAAATAAACAAATCATATATTTTCGGAAGAGAATATGATGATTTTGAATTTTTATCCCTTTTAGGGGTCCTTGGAATTTTTACGAGTAATTTTTTATTTATGTTGATCGACTTGAAACTGACATAGTACATCTATCTTCCTGAATCTATTGGAGTTCGCAGAATTGCCCTATCTTCAACTGTTCTAAAGTTGAAAATTTCATCTAGAGTTGCAAGAGGTCCTGTCTCTCAAAAATTTTGTTTTCGCGATTCTCCTATTCATTTTCTACAACTATCATCACTTTCAATCAACCGAAGTTCGCAAAATTTCCATATCTCCAACCGTTCTCGAGTTGAAAAGTTGGGAGAGGTTTCTCCCAATTTCAGGTGGATCTGATGATTTTCTATTTATTATGATTTTTAGGGGTCTACCCCTTAAGACTTTTTACGAGTTATTTTATGTTGGTATCGATCGATTTGAAAATTACAGGGTATACTAATTACAACGTTCTGAATCGATTGGCGGTCGCAGAATTGCTCTATCTTCAACTGTTCTCGAGTTGAAAAGTTCATCTGGGAGTTGGATGAAGTCGTTTGTCTCTAAAATTTTGGTTTTGGAATTTTTCCATTGAATTTCGTAAAATTCAACACTCTTTGTGTGCATATGCAATTTCAATTAAATCTGATGACTTTGTATTTTTCATGATTTTTAGGGGTCTACCCTATTTATCATTGATTGACTTGAAAATTACAGTTTATACTAATTTCAACATTTTGAATCGATTGGCGCAGAATTACTCTATCTTCAACCATGTTTGAGTTGAAAAGTTCATCTAGAGTTGAAAAATGTCTTTTTTCTCCAAAATTTTGTGTTTATTATTTCTTCATCAATTTGCTCAATATTCAACACGTTTTAACGAAGTGCTTTAGATCATATCAGTGAAAGAGCGATGAGAATAACTTTCCTCAGAGAAATATTTTTTGATCTCTAATCCAAATTAGCCATCCATTTGTTTCAATAATCTGTTGTTTTTCTAAAAATCTCCGTGATTATACTCGTAAAACTCCTCACCGTACCGACATATCCAGCCACCTTTATTCTGAATTCAACACGATTTCACAATATTACAATACTCGGTAGGTTGATTTAGTATTCAACTGTTTGTGGGAGAATTCGATTTTTGATATTAACTTCCACCTAAATTTGCATAGATATTGCTTCATACATTTTAGGTCCGACTACGAATGAGTTTCCAGCTGATGTCCCCGTATTGTAGAGAACGCTTCACAAATTGACAAGGTCAAAATGCATATCGTATCAGATATTAGCACTTGAATTATATTTTCCAAGTTGGGTTTTCTCTCTCCTCCGCCTCACTCTGGTTGAAAATGCTTGGGAAATATTGGTGGGGCTCATAGTGATGTACCTACTAAAGGGATTCAGTTTTGATTGTTTTTATCAGTACTTTGTCAAGTCCCTATTTTTCGTTTCTTAAAAATATATACTACACCCTGTATACTTTCTGGAATATAGTAAATCTGTGACTTGTTTTATTCATTAATGGGTGTCCAAGAAGGAATCAATTTATCCTATCCTGTTTCTCTTCCCAACTATGCCCCAAGCCATAGAGCTTATTATAGCTTCCCTAACCGCTGTATACAGCGACATCTGAAAATCACGAAACAAATGAAGAGAATCTTTATATGTGATTTTTCGAAAAAAAAGTATGATTTCAGTTGTTTCTAGAACCCCCAGGCAGATTTGTGCAAGTAGACCACGAAGAAATTCGAATTTGACATCATGAAGTGGTACGGTATCTTGGCGAGGTGATTGGTCGAGCCCTTAAGCAAGGTGGGGGGTGACCGAAGTGACTCAACACCTACTCACCAGAAAATGTCGAAAAATCCTGTTAAAAACCTAGCTTTCCATGGGGATATAAAAAACGCATTGTTTTTATTTGCAAAGATTTTTTTTCATTTGTTGCGTACGTTTTATCTGTTACTGTATATTCACAACAACATTTCGTCCTTCAAATATTGCACATAATTCCTCACCTGGAATTACTCCTTTTACTGCTGTCTTTTTTTCCGGCCTGCAAATTCGGCAGGTCTTTCTGTCTTTTTTCGGTCTCTCTCCATATCCGCCAGTAGAGGAAGCACATGACACTGACTGGTACGTAAAAGGCGGCTATGGCGGTGCCGAAAGTGATGTAGTGATTTGTTTCGATGAACTGAATGTAGCATTCGTTATTGGGTACTGTACGTTGTCCTTCGATGTAGGGCCAGCTGTAGATCCAAGGAGGCCACAGGAGGAGACTGATGCCCCAGGCACATCTGAAATAAAAAAAATTGTCAGTCAATTGAAAAGAAATCACCATTAACAGTCGTGTTGTCAAGACTATAGACAGTGGCGTTGCGTCGCTACATATTCAATTATAAGAAGTTATTTTCCTACAAGTCTAAAATGAATTTTCATTAAAGTTGTTAACAACAACAAGAACAAGAAGTTAACAATATTCTGCATAACAATGGTATAAACTCAGGAATGCTGAAATACTGCAGTCCTTCATACATAAATATATATTGCTCATATTATCAAGTGCTGTTTTAAAATATCCAACTTTCTTTTTAAATGGAAAAAATATGAATCCTCGTCAGAGTGCGGTCGTAGTTTGAATATTTTGAACTGATCTCAAAAATAGGATTAGAGTTGGCGCGATTTATGGTGTGTCAGAATACATTTATTTTTGTCAAAATTACAACTTTCTTTCATCAAAAGTCATTGCCGGGTCGTCAGAGGAGTGCGGTCGGAATTTCAATATTTTGAAGTGATCTCAAAAATAGGATTCGAGTTAGCGCGCATTGTGGTAGGTCAGAATACATTTATTGTTGTCCGATTAACAACTTCTCATCATCGAGAGTCATTGCCGGGTCGTCAGCGGGGTGCGGTCGGAGTTTGAAAATTTTAAAGTGATCTCAAAAATAGGATTAGAGTTGGCGCGATTTATGGTGGGTCAGAATACATTTATTTTTGTCAAAATAACAACTTTTTACCATCGAAGGTCATTGCCGGGTCGTCAGAAGAGTGCGGTCGCAGTTTGAATATTTTAAAGTGATCTCAAAAATAGGATTAGAGTTGGCGCGATTTATGGTGTGTCAAAATACATTTATTTTTGTCAAAATAACAACTTTCTATCATCAAAGGTCATTGCCGGGTCGTCAGCGGGGTGCGGTCGGAGTTTGAATATTTTAAAGTGATCTCAAAAATAGGATTCGAGTTAGCGAGGATTGTGGTGGGTCAGAATACATTTATTTTTGTCCGAATAACAACTTCTCATCATCGGGAGTCATTGCCGGGTTGTCAGCGGGGTGTGGTCGGAGTTTGAATATTTAAAAGTGATCTCAAAAATAGGATTAGAGTTGGCGCGATTTATGGTGTGTCAGAATACATTTATTTTTGTCAAAATTACAACTTTCTTTCATCAAAAGTCATTGCCAGGTTGTCAGAGGAGTGCGGTCGGAGTTTGAATATTTTGAAGTGATCTCAAAAATAGGATTCGAGTTAGCGCGCATTGTGGTAGGTCAGAATACATTTATTGTTGTCCGATTAACAACTTCTTATCATCGGGAGTCATTGCCGGGTCGTCAGCGGGGTGTGGTCGGAGTTTGAATATTTTAAAGTGATCTTAAAAATAGGATTAGAGTTGACGCGATTTATGGTGGGTCAGAATACATTTATTTTTGTCAAAATAACAACTTTCTATCATCAAAAGTCATTGCCGGGTCGTCAGAAGAGTGCGGTCGCAGTTTGAATATTTTGAAGTGATCTCAAAAATAGGATTCGAGTTAGCGCGCTTTGTGGTGGGTCAGAATACATTCATTTTTGTCCGAATAACAATTTCTCATCATCGAGAGTCACTGCTGGGTCGTCAGCGGGGTGTGGTCGGAGTTTGAATATTTTGAGGCGATCTCAAAAATAGAATTAGAGTTGGCGTGCTTTTTAGTGGGTCAGAATACAACAACAACTTCTTATTATCGAAGGTCATTGCCGGGTCGTCAGAGGAGTGCGGTCGGAGTTTGAATATTTTGTGACCTGAAGAATAGGATTCGAGTTGGCGCGTTTTTGTGGTGGGTCAGAATACATTGATTTTCGTCCAATTAATATTTTCTCATTATCAAAACTCATTCAAAAAATTTCGGTTAAAATTGGGGGAGCTCATCCAGGCTGAATTCAATCTCTGATTCCCATCAGAGAACACACACTGGTTTGTTCAGCTCTAATCGAATTGGATTTTTCTTTGTACATCCTGTTGTAGCGTGCAAAACGAAAAAGTGCATTGGATACGAGATCAGGATGATATTCTACTATCAAGCCATTTTCCTTAAGAATGGTTCAGGGTTTTCAATACTATTTGGAATGATTGAAAACTGCAATTTTTTTAGATAATTTTCTGTCGATTAAAAGGCACCCAACCTGTGTTTACAAAGAGCAGTTACGAAAAACTTTTTTTTGAATATACTGCTTCATTCTTTCAAAGCTACTCGTACTCACATTTTAAGACTGACCAATTTTCTTCATTGCTCTGTTTAATCAATACCAACTTCGAAATAATTCAATCGAACTTCATAACTGGATTTCAGATCCCATAATTGGGTACCAACGAATATTAGCCAACTGAACAAAATCCTATCTTTCTCGATTCAACAGACTGGAATTTGCAGGTTCGATGTTGAAGCCCCTGAAAACTGTGTCATTTCCCTATATGAGCATTTCCAGACCATTCAACATCTCACTGGAACAGAGCAGCAAATAATCTTGAACTATCCATAACAGCACTTGAAACCTGAATTGACCATCATCAGTCCGGCGATTCACATCAATCCAATTGACCAAGTATTCAGATCTGTGATCCACTCGATTTGGAAAATGATATGCGATTTCGATCTAGTCGTTTCGAATGATCCGATTCAATTATTATCCTGAATAGTGACACAGAAAAGGGGAAATACTGATTTTCCAGACGACGGAAGCAACTTAAAGCGCGATCTGTTTTTTTTTTATATCCACTTCGTTACGTTTAAGGATATAAAATGAGGATAAACTAGGTGGCGTATATACGTAGTCTTGCAGCTAGGATAGTGAAACCTGAACACAAAAATCCATTTGACAGGCAGTCAAATATTACCCTAAGTGGACGCAAAATCAAAACAACGTCTGTGATGGCGTCTAGCCGATATATTTATTCAATTTGAAATAGGTTGATATGAATGAAAGCATATACTTCAAAGACTCAAGGTTCATTATCATCGCCCACTATGAACATGATAGGCGTTATGAAAAAGTTCGAAACGATTCTCATTTTTGATTGGTAAAGTTGCCACTTTATATACTGAGAACGCATATCACTTATTTTTGAGCTGCAAAGTGCATAGTGCCTTCTAGTAGCTCGTGTTGTCCATTTTCTACATTTTGCAGCCTTGTTGTTTTCAGTACAACTGGTTAATCAATTCAAGTCATGCTCGGGATCGCACATTGAAAAGTTCATCCGGAGTTGAGAGAGGAAATTTCTTTAAAAATTTTGTTTTCGCAACTTTTCCATTAATTTTCGTAAAATTCAACACTTTTTTCATATGCACACACATGCACATATGCAATTTTAAGTGAATCCAATGATTTTGTATTTTTCATGATTTTTAGGGGTCTACCCCTTGGGACTTTTTCTAGTAATTTTTCGTTTTCGTCGAATGAATTGAAATCCACAAAGTGTACTAAGTTCACCATTCTGAATCGATTGGCATTCGCAGAATTGCTCTATCTCCCACCGTTTTCGAGTTGAAAAGTTCATCTGCAGTTGAGAGAGGTAATTTCTCACAAAATTTTGTTTTCGCAACTTTTCCATTAATTTTCGTAAAATTCAACACTTTTTTCATATGCACACTGTATGGATTCAATATTTGAATAATTGAATAAATAAATTGTTGTTAAATTTGTTTTCTCCGTTAACCAGCTGTCGTTCCCCTACGAACGAAAGCCCTCAGAAGTCGCAACTTGTGCGAGCCAAGGATTAACGAGGTCTTACCTTTTAAGGTGCGATTCCTAGCACAGAATAAATGATTGAATAGATAAATGAATGAAAAAAATAAAAAAAACTTACGCAATCATAACAGCTGCTCGATTCGTCGTCCTCCTCGCTCTGTACGTCAACGGCCTCGTCACCGAAAAGTACCTGTCGAAGCTGATGATGAGCAGGTTCAAAACGGAGGCGTTGCTCGCCAGATAGTCCAGCGCCAGCCAGGTGTCGCAGACGATGGGGCCCAAGGGCCAGTACCCCAGAAGCGTGTAGATCGTGAAAAGAGGCATGGAGATGAGTCCGATAGCGAAATCGGCGACGGCCAAGGAGAACAAAAAGTAGTTGCTGATCGTCTGCAGTTGCTTGTCGATTTTGAAAGATATCATTACCATTATGTTTCCCACGACGGTTGTCAAGGACAGGAGAGCCGCTGAAACAGAATGTTACCGTTCAATTTCTCATTTTTTTATCCATCGTCAGTAGGAATGACACTACCGATATACAGGGTGTACTGACGAAAACAGCAACAAGAACAAATATGATAATGAGCTCAACTAAGTAACAAAATACACGAAGTAACATGGAATTCACCAGACCAACAAACATACAACCAAATAGATCACATACTCATCAATAAGAGAAGATAATCAACAGTAAGAGACGTGAGGACATACAGAGGAGCATGTGTGGTCTCGGATCACTATATGGTTACAGCTGCGATCAAACAAAAAGTAAAAAAAAGTAGAGGCAAAAATTGGATGTAGCCAAATTGGATAATATTTTTGTGAGAAAGGGGTACTTGGAGGAAGTAACAACACAACTAATGAGAAGGAAAAGGAAAGATGATATCGAGACAGAGTGGAACAACATCAAAGAAAGTATAAAAAATAGCAAAAAAAAACATGTAGGACTGATGCAAAACAAATCCATCAGACATGAATGGTACAATGATACATGTATAAAAGTTACAGTAAATAAAATACGGGCTAGGGCTGAACGGATGAGGACTGTGAAATTCGAAGACAAAGAAGAATATAAAACACTAAGGAAATAAGCGAAGAAGCTAATAAGGCAGTGTAAAAGACAGAAAAAAAAGTGCAGAAAATTGAACGGGAAAGTGAAAATAGAAATACAAAAAGTTTCTATAGGAAATTTAAACAAAACAAAAAAGTATGAATAAAACTATCGGAATAAAGAATAAAGAAGGAACAGTGATACTAGAGGACAAGCAATACAAACAAGTTTGGATGGAATATATATATATATATATATATATATATATATATATATATATATATATATATATATATATATATATATATATATATATATATATATATATATATATATATATATATATATGTGTATGTAAAGTGAATAGAGTATTTTCGATTCAATTTCGCGAGCTCACCATCCGTGAACAGCGCTGTTTCGTTGTTACCTACTCATCAGCACGGCTTTATGAGGTCTCTCGAAATAATAATGTGTGCTTCTTTATGTAACTTTTTTATCAATGAATTATTCGGCTGACTAGAGATAGTAAACAAAGGGGTTGCACAAAACTCTTGACTTCATCAAATAGAATTTCCCAAAAAGTTTGTTGGTCGTGGTTACCAATTCTCTTCAATATTCATTCTGAAAAAGTCATTTTTGATGAGTTGAATCGACGTTGAAACATTGACATGTTCAGAAAGTCAGATATGCCCATAAAACCCAATATATACAGTGTGTCCCAGCTGAACTTGTCATCCCCCTTATCTCCATATCAAGAGCTTATTAAAAAAAACTTCCGACTGAAAAAACGCAATAACCTCTATTTCCTCGCATCAAATGAATTAGTTTGCGATGTTCTCAAGAGACTACGCCCCCTACCCAGCCTTTTTGCAAAAAAAATTATCCGGCTCGACACGAAGAACAGATTTTTGTAGATCCTGGCTCGAGGACTATAACATCGAAAGGAGCGAGAAATTACTTTCACGGTGAAAACGTGTTATTGCAGCGTACATACGATATCACGGTAAATATGACAGCATAACATCACGTGAATTCACGTAAGGTGACGGTAGTATATTAATGTTATTTCCCGTAGACCTCCCTCATCTCTGAAGTGTGACGAAATATATGTGAATGACCGCAAACGGTTCAGAATAAACGGAATCGAACTCACTCACCCACAGTGCCGATCAGGACGATTTGTGTAATAGTATAAGTGGCCTCGTGCGAAGCATTGATGATCTGAGTTGCGTTCTCCACCTCTTGCGACGAGTTCATGTTTATGTCACGAGGACCCGCAGTTCGAGGTTAGGCGCCGCATGGTGCTCAGCACCCCCTGGAACAAAAAAAAATTGTATACACGGCGTCCATAAAGTAACGTACTTATACACTCCATTTTGCTGAACATTCATTCTCTATAACAAATCCTGAGACACGTCGATTTCATTCATCAATTTACTGTATGTGAATATACAGGGTGAACCATCTTTGAGTGAAGTGGAACAATTTTAAGAAATAGTTATGGATGCAACCAAATAAAAATGTGGCACTATTGAAAAAGAAAAAAAGAATGTGGCACTAGTAAAAAACTAAAGAAATGTGGCACCAGTGAAAAAAATAGTACGAAAATACAAACAGCATGGTGGACAGATGAAATTAAATGAGTAAAGCTGAAAAATAGGTCATGGAAAATTGATATAAACAACAGAACCAACCAAAATAATGAAAAATAAAAGGAGAAAAGAAAAATAGTAAAAGAGATGGTAACAGGAGTAGAAAGAAACCAATGAAAGGAATTTGGCGAAAAAATGGAATAAAATCGAATCAAAATCTATTTCACAAAACTTTGAAGTTGCTGAGAAACAATAAAGCTCAGGAAATAGGATAGATAAAAAATAAAGACGGAGGAAAGATAACAAACGAAAACAAAATAATGAATGAATGCAAAGAATACTTTCAGTTTACTGGGAGCGGATTAAAGAGTACAAAATAAAAACAAACAAAAAGATTTAACAGAAGAGATTAAAGGAAATATAACCGAAAACGAACTGCAAGAAAAAAATAAGAGAAACAAAGAATGAAAAGTAAAGGGAAACAAATAATTAACAACAGAGACATTTCAAAATCTAGGGGATACAGGAATGAAAATACTTTTATTATATTTACGAATTGCTTCCTGTTACTCAAAAATGTTTCAATCCAATCAAGTGCCGATTCCCCTTCAACTTTCTTTTATCATCATTTTGACATCATTCTCCCTTTCAAATTTGAATGCGTAAAACTGGTTTGACTTTTCGACGTGAAACTTCACACTGACGTATCTAATAAGTTATTTATCGTTGCCATACTAGCGCAGCACTTTTTCATTCGTGGAGCCCGTCCGGGCTAACTAGATATCAATACATTCTAATTTTTGAGTAGATTTTCTACATTCGAATTTTTGGCGAAGTCGCCGAAGTAAAACAAATCTGACTTTTCTCTCCTTTTCCGTCAAGTTTTCGGCAATTATTCTCGAGGGGGTAAATCTGCCCACCTTTCTACACCTTCAACTTTCTTTTTTCATCATTTTGACAACATCCTCCCTTTCAAATTTGAATGCGTAAAACTGGTTTGACTTTTCGACGTGAAACTTCACACTGACGTATCTAATAAGTTATTTATCGTTGCCATACTAGCGCAGCACTTTTTCATTCGTGGAGCCCGTCCGGGCTAACTAGATATCAATATATTCTAATTTTTGATTAGATTTTCTACATTCGAATTTTTGGCGAAGTCGCCGAAGTAAAACAAATCTGACTTTTCTCTCCTTTTCCGTCAAGTTTTCGGCAATTATTCTCGAGGGGGTAAATCTGCCCACCTTTCTACCCCTTCAACTTTCTTTTATCATCATTTTGACATCATTCTCCCTTTCAAATTTGAATGCGTAAAACTGGTTTGACTTTTCGACGTGAAAATTCACACTGACGTATCTAATAAGTTATTTATCGTTGCCATACTAGCGCAGCACTTTTTCATTCGTGGAGCCCGTCCGGGCTAACTAGATATCAATACATTCTAATTTTTGAGTAGATTTTCTACATTCGAATTTTTGGCGAAGTCGCCGAAGTAAAACAAATCTGACATTTCTCTCCTTTTCCGTCAAGTTTTCGGCAATTATTCTCGAGGGGGTAAATCTGCCCACCTTTCTACACCTTCAACTTTCTTTTTTCATCATTTTGACAACATCCTCCCTTTCAAATTTGAATGCGTAAAACCGGTTTGACTTTTCGACGTGAAACTTCACACTGACGTATCTAATAAGTTATTTATCGTTGCCATACTAGCGCAGCACTTTTTCATTCGTGGAGCCCGTCCAGGCTAACTAGATATCACTACATTCTAATTTTTGAGTAGATTTTCTACATTCGAATTTTTGGCGAAGTCGCCGAAGTAAAACAAATCTGACTTTTCTCTCCTTTTCCGTCAAGTTTTCGGCAATTATTCTCGAGGGGGTAAATCTGCCCACCTTTCTACCCCTTCAACTTTCTTTTTTCATCATTTTGACAACATCCTCATCCCTTTCAAATTTGAATGCGGAAAACTGGTTTGACTTTTCGACGTGAAACTTCACACTGACGTTTCTAATAAGTTATTTATCGTTGCCATACTAGCGCAGCACTTTTTCATTCATGGAGCCCGTCCAGGCTAACTAGATATCAATACATTCTAATTTTTGAGTAGATTTTCTACAATCGAATTTTTGGCGAAGTCGCCGAACTAAAACAAATCTGACTTTTCTCTCCTTTTTCGTCAAGTTTTCGGCAATTATTCTCGAGGGGGTAAATCTGCCCACCTTTCTACCCCTTAAACTTTCTTTTTTCATCATTTTGACATCATCATCCCTTTCAAATTTGAATGCGGAAAACTGGTTTGACTTTTCGACGTGAAACTTCACACTGACGTTTCTAATAAGTTATTTATCGTTGCCATACTAGCGCAGCACTTTTTCATTCGTGGAGCCCGTCCAGGCTAACTAGATATCAATACATTCTAATTTTTGAGTAGATTTTCTACAATCGAATTTTTGGCGAAGTCGCCGAAGTAAAACAAATCTGACTTTTCTCTCCTTTTCCGTCAAGTTTTCGGCAATTATTCTCGAGGGGGTAAATCTGCCCACCTTTCTACACCTTCAACTTTCTTTTTTCATCATTTTGACAACATCCTCCCTTTCAAATTTGAATGCGTAAAACTGGTTTGACTTTTCGACGTGAAACTTCACACTGACGTATCTAATAAGTTATTTATCGTTGCCATACTAGCGCAGCACTTTTTCATTCGTGGAGCCCGTCCAGGCTAACTAGATATCAATACATTCTAATTTTTGAGTAGATTTTCTACAATCAAATTTTTGGCGAAGTCGCCGAAGTAAAACAAATCTGACTTTTCTCTCCTTTTCCGTCAAGTTTTCGGCAATTATTCTCGAGGGGGTAAATCTGCCCACCTTTCTACCCCTTCAACTTTCTTTTATCATCATTTTGACATCATTCTCCCTTTCAAATTTGAATGCGTAAAACTGGTTTGACTTTTCGACGTGAAACTTCACACTGACGTATCTAATAAGTTATTTATCGTTGCCATACTAGCGCAGCACTTTTTCATTCGTGGAGCCCGTCCGGGCTAACTAGATATCAATACATTCTAATTTTTGAGTAGATTTTCTACATTCGAATTTTTGGCGAAGTCGCCGAAGTAAAACAAATCTGACTTTTCTCTCCTTTTCCGTCAAGTTTTCGGCAATTATTCTCGAGGGGGTAAATCTGCCCACCTTTCTACACCTTCAACTTTCTTTTTTCATCATTTTGACAACATCCTCCCTTTCAAATTTGAATGCGTAAAACTAGTTTGACTTTTCGACGTGAAACTTCACACTGACGTATCTAATAAGTTATTTATCGTTGCCATACTAGCGCAGCACTTTTTCATTCGTGGAGCCCGTCCGGGCTAACTAGATATCAATACATTCTAATTTTTGATTAGATTTTCTACATTCGAATTTTTGGCGAAGTCGCCGAAGTAAAACAAATCTGACTTTTCTCTCCTTTTCCGTCAAGTTTTCGGCAATTATTCTCGAGGGGGTAAATCTGCCCACCTTTCTACCCCTTCAACTTTCTTTTATCATCATTTTGACATCATTCTCCCTTTCAAATTTGAATGCGTAAAACTGGTTTGACTTTTCGACGTGAAACTTCACACTGACGTATCTAATAAGTTATTTATCGTTGCCATACTAGCGCAGCACTTTTTCATTCGTGGAGCCCGTCCGGGCTAACTAGATATCAATACATTCTAATTTTTGAGTAGATTTTCTACATTCGAATTTTTGGCGAAGTCGCCGAAGTAAAACAAATCTGACTTTTCTCTCCTTTTCCGTCAAGTTTTCGGCAATTATTCTCGAGGGGGTAAATCTGCCCACCTTTCTACACCTTCAACTTTCCTTTTTCATCATTTTGACAACATCCTCCCTTTCAAATTTGAATGCGTAAAACTGGTTTGACTTTTCGACGTGAAACTTCACACTGACGTATCTAATAAGTTATTTATCGTTGCCATACTAGCGCAGCACTTTTTCATTCGTGGAGCCCGTCCAGGCTAACTAGATATCAATACATTCTAATTTTTGAGTAGATTTTCTACATTCGAATTTTTGGCGAAGTCACCGATGTAAAACAAATCTGACTTTTCTCTCCTTTTCCGTCAAGTTTTCGTCAATTATTCTCGAGGGGGTAAATCTGCCCACCTTTCTACCCCTTCAACTTTCTTTTTTCATCATTTTGACAACATGCTCTTCCCTTTCAAATTTGAATGCGGAAAACTGGTTTGACTTTTCGACGTGAAACTTCACACTGACGTTTCTAATAAGTTATTTATCGTTGCCATACTAGCGCAGCACTTTTTCATTCGTGGAGCCCGTCCAGGCTAACTAGATATCAATACATTCTAATTTTTGAGTAGATTTTCTACATTCGAATTTTTGGCGAAGTCACCGATGTAAAACAAATCTGACTTTTCTCTCCTTTTCCGTCAAGTTTTCGTCAATTATTCTCGAGGGGGTAAATCTGCCCACCTTTCTACCCCTTCAACTTTCTTTTTTCATCATTTTGACAACATGCTCTTCCCTTTCAAATTTGAATGCGGAAAACTGGTTTGACTTTTCGACGTGAAACTTCACACTGACGTTTCTAATAAGTTATTTATCGTTGCCATACTAGCGCAGCACTTTTTCATTCGTGGAGCCCGTCCGGGCTAACTAGATATCAATACATTCTAATTTTTGATTAGATTTTCTACATTCGAATTTTTGGCGAAGTCGCCGAAGTAAAACAAATCTGACTTTTCTCTCCTTTTCCGTCAAGTTTTCGGCAATTATTCTCGAGGGGGTAAATCTGCCCACCTTTCTACACCTTCAACTTTCTTTTTTCATCATTTTGACAATATCCTCCCTTTCAAATTTGAATGCGTAAAACTGGTTTGACTTTTCGACGTGAAACTTCACACTGACGTATCTAATAAGTTATTTATCGTTGCCATACTGGCGCAGCACTTTTTCATTCGTTGAGCCCGTCCAGGCTAACTAGATATCAATACATTCTAATTTTTGAGTCGATTTTCTACATTCGAAATTTTGGCGAAGTCGCCGAAGTAAAACAAATCTGACTTTTCTTCATTTTCCGTCAAGTTTTCGGCAATTATTCTCGAGGGGGTAAATCTGCCCACCTTTTAAACCCTTCAACTTTCTTTTTTCATCATTCTGACAACATCCTCCCTTTCAAATTTGAATGCGTAAAACTGGTTTGACTTTTCGACGTGAAACTTCACGCTGACATTTCTGATAAGTTATTGTTCGTTGCTATGGTAACGCAATATTTTGTTTATGCAGGGAACTGGTCTAGGCTAACTAGATATCAATACATCCTCGTACGTAGACGATATCGAAACTCAACGAGGTCGCGATAGGTAAAGATAGCAGAGGAATCGGTGATGCCATTCCAATATTCAAAGTCGCATGCTATTGTTTCCAATAGCATCACTCCAAGTCGTCCTCTGATTTCTCGCTGGAACCTCGATATAGCGGCGGAAAAGGCTGTAACGGAACAAGTGGTGGCAGCGCTATCGCCTCTTTTGTACTTGCTCACATTCAAACTGCTCCAATTCCATGACACTTCAGAATGTCTGCCTTTTGTTGCAAGTTAAATATAGTTAACAATGAATCGCTTCGGCTAGGTGAGAGCTCGTTATTTCAATGGCGACGTGTCATAGCGGAAAGTTCATTATTTGGAATATTTTCAATTCGATACAGAATATGCCGGTGTTCGCCGACAAGATTATCTTGATTTTCTTCGTCGATACAATAGGGAAAACAGAATCAGTCGCATAGTTGAATTTCCATCACGAGTCTGAGATTTTCACGTGCACACGTGACAAAATCTCGTCTGTCATCAGTTTGCATGAAAAGTGAAAAATGATTCGAAAACGGATTAGTACATCATCATTCCATGACATTTTTAAGAAAATCAACGAAAATGCATGCAAGAATACTATTTTGAGTAACGTGTAAATTTGGAAACAGTTTCAATTGATAACCTAGGAACAGAGAGAAAGCAATAGCTTTCAATCCAACAGAACGAAACAATGTTACGGAATCCTCCAGCCAAGGACAAAACATCTACAATAATTGTATATTTCATGATGAGAACTTCAAATTCCAAACTCCATTCTGTTTATAGTGATTCAAGTGAATTGTTGAAGTAAAAATGATATATGTATAGAGACTAGGTCTATGATTGGGGCATCAAAAAATAATCTATCGAATACCACACGAGAGTTCGATAAAGTAGAAAATAATTCTCCAGATTTTTTCTCAAACTTGTTGCTCTTCGGGCTCTCGTGTCTATTGCCTGGCAACAAATTTTCGAAAAATCTGTCAAATTATTTTTCACTTTATTCTCACTTTCTTGTGATATTACAACTGAAAACATGAACAGTGTGTCATTTTGGAAAAAAAAGACTTCTCATAATTTTTTATTGGTTTTATATTCAAACTAATTATGAAAAGGTTACCTGTAAGAGTTAAAGAATATAGAAAGTTCATTAAATCTTACAGTATCATCACAGTTTCTTCAGACCAGTATGATTCGGCAGATCAAAAAGAAATTTGCAGAAACATACGCCTCTACCTTTTTGAACTCAGTTTATATGAATTTTTTATTCAATAACACATCAGAATATTGCAGTATCATTCATTCATGATGATCAGTTGAGGAGTTTTACTGTCAGTGGCATGAAATGGGGAAAAAATGTACATATTCGTTTGATTATTTCTTAATATTTTGAAATCGTACAAAAAAGTGTTTTTTTAAACGCTTACTTCTATATCCACAAGCTATCAAGTACTCTTTCCGTACTTGTTATTATAATAACTACTTCCACACTAGTGAGTAAAAATAATGTACTGTCCTTGTGTGAAAAAATACTTTTTTCCACATGAAAAATCGTGCAAAAAGATGCACTCTTTCATCTACACATAAATATCATGCCTATAAACCAATATTCATTTCACATTTCAGTCTTTTCTGGTTAGGCTATGTTTAAAGTCTATTGTGGTTCAACGAGACTCAGACTTGCGGTATGATTTTTGCATGTGGATTCAAGGACAAATAGATCAAGCTGACTTCCATGGACACATTTTTTTAAATGAAGAATCCATGTTTACAATAAATGGCGTTGTCTGTTTCCAAAATTGTAGGTGATAGTTGGACGAAAATCCAAACTTCGCCATTGTCAATAAAAACCATCATTACCAAAGATACAAACGTGTGCTACGGCATTATTAACAAAAAATTGATATAGACATTCAATTTTCAGTTATAATATCACAAGAGAGTGAGAATAAAGTGAAAATAATTTGACAGATTTTTCGAAAACTTGTTGCCAGGCTATAGACACGAGATCCCAAATGGCAACGAGTTTGAGAAAAAATCTGGAGAATTATTTTCTACTTTATCGAACTCTCGTGTGGTATTCGAAAGATTATTTCTTGATGCTCCAATCATAGACCTATTCTCTATACATATAACATCTTTATTTCAACAACTTACTTGAATCACTATAAACAGAATGAAGTTTGGAATTTGAAGTTCTCATCATGAAATATACAATTATTATGGATGTTTTGTCCTTGGCTGGAGGATTCCGTAACATTGTATTGTTCTGTTGGATTGAAAGCTATTGCTTTCTCTCTGTCCCTAGGTTATCAATTATTGAAACTGTTTCCAAATTGACACGTTACTCAAAATAGTATTCTTACAAGCATTTTCGTTGATTTTCTTAAAAATGTCATGGAATGATGATGTACTAAACCGTTTTCGAATCATTTTTCACTTTTCATGCAAACTGATGACAGACGTCAGATCAAAAGTATCAGTTGTCACATAATAAAAACAAAGTACCACAAAAAATTCCCGCGGCAATTTCCAAATTAGAAAGATCCCACTATAATAATGCTGTGATTGGCCTGAACGTACATGAATGCTTGGTTGCAAGAATTGTCAAAAAATAATCAGTGAAATTTTGACTTGATTGGATGAAATTTTTTCATGTGACACAAAATGACAAAATTCGAATGGTTGTTGGAACTGTCAAAAAAATTTCATCACAAATGTTTTGCATTTCAAAGTTTTGTTCGACGTCGTTGCAATAAACACGAAGAGTTTCGTTATTTCAGCCATTTTTTTAAGATACTAGTATATTTTTCTCAGTGTAGTAAAAACTGACAATTTTCAAAATATACTCTCTCCGTAGAACATGACAACATTCCAGATAGAATAAACTGTACTGATTCGTTGGTTTCATGATCATCAAAAAGAATTTCCACTGACAAAATATGAAATCCCTTCGACGAAAATGAATCTAGTTGAATTTCCATTTCATTTCCCTTCTCCACCTACAACTTCCGAAGTTACGCGGAGCCGTTTAACCCATCGATATTCCTCGAGAACCATGAATTTCAATTAGACTGAAAATTATTCAGATTGAAAAGGGTTGAAGCTGCGCATATGCATCTAATGACTTTCACTTGGACGAACGGACTCACATTCATTTTCAGATACTAGTTATTAAAATATCCAGAGATTGGCTGGAGAGCGATATTTGATTAGTGCCTCAAGATTTGAGGGATTTGTGTTGGGGATGAAAGTTGATTCTAGTTCAAACCCGTTCAGTCTGGAGCTGGTGATCACCTGTGGGTTAGTTGTGAAAAAGTCCATGTGAGAAATAGAATTTTGAACGACTGTGAGTGCTGATCATGAAAATACATAGTATGTTTTTCCTTCAGGCATATTCAGGTACCCAAGATATCTTCATCAAATGGACTAGTCTGGTTCACTTTCTCAGGATCTTTTTTCAAATTCTGCTTTTCTCAAATAGTTTTTGGAATATCTGCAAGACGCCAAACCATTCTTTCGTCTTTTACGTTATTGTTTGTATCTTTAAAAGCGAAAGCGGGAACATATAACAATTGTACAAAACAAGAGCTGTCACTATCGATATTAAATCATTACATCTTACAACACGTTTAAGTTTGAATACGATGTTAGAAATAAACAGACAAGGAAGAGAGAGGAGAGAAATTCGAATACATCAATGAAAAAAATAAAGTTGATTATGAAGATTCTTATAGCTATTTATGTACCAAGTGCGTTATATAGATCCTGACGCCCTTGGGATGAATGTTGCCCGAAAAATGATCTTAAACGACGTTGTTTACTTCATAAATATCTTCTCATAGTATTTACTGCGTTCTGGTCGGCAACTGAGCGCAAGTGAGCTTCTATGCAATTTAGTCCGGTCAATTTAGACATTCGAAGTTACCTAAATTCCCACCAAGCTGAAAATCGGTAAGATTGTTTAAAATATCACTAAAAACAAAATTTGAAAGTTCCCCATCTTTCCCCTGTAAGGAAAAAATTTTATTCAAGGTCAAAGGTAAAAAAAAATAGTTTTTCGCGATTTTCAGCAAAACGGTAAGTTTTATCATAAAAATATTTCAAATAAAAATTGTAGATCATAAAATTATCTACAAAAAATCAATCATTACTTTTTATTCTACGAGCCACCGTTTTTGAGATATAACGATTTATAAAGTTGTAAAAGTTGTAATCGTCATAATATGCACACCTTTCCTCGCCACCTATGAGGTAGTGTACTTAGCGCGTTTTTTATTGTGGTTTCCCCAGTAGGCCTATTCCACGGGTCAGTTTTGATCCTGTTTAATTTGAAACTATTGAAAAATAATGGATATTAGCAGAGATTGAAAAGATAAAAGCAATTTAAGTTAAAAAAAAGTTGTGAAATTTAATCGCCCGAGTTGTAACTTTCAAAATCTTCTTCTTGTTCTTCTTCTTGATCTTCTTGTTCTTGTTCGTCTTGTTCTTGTTCTTCTTGTTCTTGTTCTTCTTCATCTTCATCCTGAGTGCATATAAACTGCTTTAATAGCGATGTATCGCATGTTGCCTCGTTGGAATCAAACGGATCATCTACTGTTGGTGATTCAATATTAGAGCACAACCGGCCTTGACAATGTGTACATGCCGGAGAACAGAACAGTCCGACTTTTTTGCAACCACATTTAGCACTGCATCCCTTTTTGCAGTTGCAAAAAATCGAGTTCAGCAGTTTTTCCGGCGCAGGTGGAAGTAAAGTGTGCACTGGTTCTAATAAATTGTTGACCAACTTCCAACCCCAGTCTGTAGAGTCTAGCTGATAACCAAGCCACACTTGAACTTGGTAATATACCCTAAAAAGATGTTGATAAGCAGCAACTGAGGTTGGAGGAAGACAAGCTAATTGTACTTGTTTTTCACTTATGGTGTTTTTAACGAAACATGCATATCTATACTTATCTAAGCAGGTATTTTTGTTAGGAGCTCCGTACATAGGAAGAAGAAAGCGAATGCCGTTAGTAATAATTTCTTGTCGAGTAGAACTACTATTTTTAAAAACTTCAGCACATTCAATTAAATTTTGTATCTCAAATAGTTTGAAGACTGTTATTTTACCCCTCTTGTAATATGCAGATGTCGTATCACAGCCAGTTATTGCGTCAAAACAGCACGATATAGGCTAGGATAAACACGTGGTTTCACTACTAACTGGCGTTCGAAACTAACAGTATTTCTTTTATTATAGCAGGTATAAGACCCTAGCCACGCACACAATTGAACAGGGGACAGATGTTTTCTCAAGGTTTCAATGGCGTATAAATTAAGAGACTGGGCTTCATTTTACCTGATATTCTTATAGTTATAACTTATGTATATTTTATATTAGTAGTCTAAGTTACAATAATCGATAGAAAAATATTTTAACATATATTACAACTATAGAGATGTATATATACGTGGCGTACTCATGCATATTATGACGATTACAACTTTTACAACTTTTTGAATCGTTATATCTCAAAAACGGTGGCTTGTAGAAAAAAAGTATTGATTAATTATTTGTAGATAATTTTATGATATACAATTTTTGTTTGAAGTATTTTTATGATAAAACTTACCGAAATTATGGAATAAATACCAAGTAGCAAACAATGACATAAATTTCAAATAAGGTATTAATATCCCATTTTCCTAAATCCGTTCGTCTACAAAGAGCTGACTTCACCAAATGATAAATTGAAAAAATGTCCCTCCATGAATGTGATGAAAGCCCAGTGTCATACTGAAACATGTTATACAAAGCTCTTGCATGGGTTGTTATTTCTGACTGAAAAATACGTGAGTAAGTCGCACTGTGATGGTGCAAAAAAATAAGTACAATTCCAATGAATTAATACTATATCTGGGTGTCCCACAGGTATCCGTGATGGGCCTTTTTGTCTCCAGGAAGTACATTATTGATCTGACTAAACTAAACCAAACAGTCTCCCTTGAAAATGAACTTGATCTGTTTTTTCGGATTCTTATATCATTTAAGAGAGGGAAATTTTCAACCTAATTTATTATGTATATTTTTTTTATCCATTAACGATATCTCTCTTGCATAAAGTATTCAAAATACTACTTGCGTGCTCTTGTTTGGCAATTTTTTATATGATGCTGTAATATAGTGTTCACAGAAATAAATCATCTAATTTTATTTCAAAACACTCTGTATTTATATGTTAAATCCGGCCAGAGAGTGTTAAGCTACCTGCCAACGGGAAGGAATTAGTCAATTTTAATGGATTTCGGATAAAGGTAAACAAATTAGAAATTAATGGGCTATCATCGTTATTTAGCCAAGTTTATGTACATTCTCATAAATAACATTGCTTTCCAAACAATTTAGTTTCCTGTGAGCTTCAACAGGTTTTAGCAATTTTAATTCGAAGAATGATTTCATTGGCGTGTTTCCAATTCTGCCGCACAAGATTTGTTGTTCATAATTATTTAACATGGGCCTATTGTTTACAGATCTTATTTTTCGGCGATTAAAGATTTGTTACTGAAAATTTAAAAAATATGTTTATCTCGACCGTATTTGGGATCCCACGTGAAACAATATGGTATTATGAGGGTTATTTGAATATAAGGGTTACTTGTGAGCCCATTGCCAGAAAAAAAAATGCACCGAAAAATCATGAAAAATATACCATAATGAAAACGAGTTTTACGATATTTAATACAAAAATTACGAAAAAAATATTATTAAGAAAAATTGCCTATTATGAAATTTACAAAAATTGATGAAGATATTACGAAAATGGAAATTTTGGAGAGAAATGACCTCTCTCAACTCCAGATGAACTTTTCAACTCGAGAACGGTTGGAGATAGAGCAATTCTGCGAACGCCAATCGATTCAGAATGCTGAAATTAGTATACTCTGTTGATTTCAAGTCAATCGACTGAAACAAAAAATTATTGAAAAAAATCATAAGGGGTAGACCCCTAAAAATCGTAAAAAATACAAAATCATCTGATTCGCTTGAAATTGCATACGCGCATAAGTATACAAATAAAAGAGTTTTGAATTTAAAAAAAATTGATAAAAAAAATTACGAAAATGGAAATTTTGGAGAGAAATTACCTCTCTCAACTCCAGATGAACTTTTCAACTCGAGAACGGTTCAAGATAGAGCAATTTTGCGAATGCCAATCGATTTAGAATGAACAAATTAGTATATTTTGAGAAATGTGCCTAGGGGTAGACCCCTAAAAATTATGAGAAATACTAAATCAACAGATACTCTTGAAATTGCATATGCGTATACGTGTATATAAAAAAAGGTTGAATTTCACGAAATCTATTTGAAAAATTACAATAATAAAAATTTCAGATAGAAATGACCTCCACATGAACTTTTCAACTCGAAAATGTTTGAGAATGGTAAAATTAGTGTACGGTGTGAATTACAAGTCGATTGATGAAAACAAAAATTACTCTTAAAAATTCCTTAAAATTTCAAGTCGATTGGTGAAAATCAAATTCGAACGGTTGGTAAACTGTGAAGTAGACCAAAACTACAATTTTGTTGTTTACGAGTTTTTTTTAGGTATACGGTGTTTTTTTTTCGCATTATCCAAAAATAATAGAACAGTGTATGATTTCTATCAGTTTTTTCGATGTTACGTTTTAGGTTGATAGATTATGTTTTCAAAAAGAATTCAATTCATCTCATAAACAACGCATACATATAACAATTTTTTAAACAATAGAAAATTTTCGAAAATCTTTTCATGTGGCAAGTTTTTTTAATTTTTAACTCGAGTAAATTTTTGATAATGTGAAAAATGACAATTTTTTTATTTTTCCAACAGAAATCTCTTCCAAGACCTTTCAAAAATTGCTCCGAAAAAGGAAAAAAAAACAGATTTGATATTTAACAATTACCACACTTGTTGCAATGTTCTTGTTCAAGTGGAAAAAAATTGTTAATTAACTTGTTTATAATTAATAGAAAAATCGCGATAAAAGTTTTTGTGGATAATTGTTCATCCGTCCATCCAATAGATGCCTGAATTTTTGCAATTCTTAATTTTCATATTAAAAAAGTTTAAATTATATTTATTTATTAAAGGTCCAAGGTGGATACAAGCCAGAGATCCAGTTTTCGGCTGTATTTTGAACTGTTTGAGAAAATAATGAATATTGGTCCTACAGGTCCGAAAATCAATTTTTTTTTGTAAATTTCTTCCTCTTTTTGAATATTGTTTCAAATTTGAAAGATTTTAAATACTTATTTAGATATTTGCAGATATCAAAACACCATTATTTTTCAATCAATTGTTAATAATTGTTCATATCTTTCGGAGGCGGAGAACAAATGTTTCGCAAAAAGCTCTTGTTGATTAGACTACATGAAAAAATATTATAATGTGTGAGTCAGTGTCGAAATCGTTCCCAAATTATTTATTCAGTATTCACCAACAGAAATCTTTTGGAGCAATATTTTCTGAAGAAACCTCGTACATCCCAAAAGAGCAACCGTCCTCCTCGTCAAGGGCGGCGGATTCGATAAGAATGCATGAGTGTCTTGACTTTCGCTCTTTTGTTTTGCATCCAAGTAGACGCAGATGCGGCCTCGAAACAAGATGTTGTGGCATGTTGCTTTCGATGGTGTTATCTCCCCTAAGCTGTTGCTTTCAACCTCGATGGATTGACGCCAATTTTTCAGAGTGGAAGTCGATAAATCAAGGGTGACCTCAATACTTTCAAGTGGAGGCCTTTTCAACACCCGTTCTCCAGAAGTTTTCACTCGGGGTGTTTTGGTAACTATTATACTGTCGTGAAAGATCTCGCGCAAAGCTTATAGTCCCAGTATATTTCGAGTTGACTCGCCTTGGGAAATCCACAACGAACTCAATATCCCCAGGAGCATAAAAGGCAACACCAGTGTCTCGTCTATACCGTACGGGTACCATCGATTATAGCAAAACACTCGTAGCGTCGCGTTATGCTTGTGGATCAATCAAGCAATCACTTTATTATCCTTTCGACATATACGAGAATGTATTGATATCTAGTTAGCCTAGACCAGTTCCCTGCATAAACAAAATATTGCGTTACCATAGCAACGAACAATAACTTATTAGAAGTGTCAGTGTAAAGTTTGACGTCAAAAAAGGAAATCAGAGTTACGCAATAAATTAAAAGAAAAAATATTTCCACCGAAATTGTGAAAATCGAAAAATTGGAGTATTGAGCCATCATAAAGTACCTGTATTTAAAAGGGTTAAGAGGTAAGCGGACTTACGAAGATGTGCTTAATACCCTTGGTGATCAATGTCGTTCGTATGCGACCGTGAAAAATTGGACTGCAAGCTTCAAAAGAGGTAAATTTTCCATTGAAGATGATGACCGATCGGGAAGGCCAGTTTCTGTGTCATTCCCCGAAAATATCGGTGTTCATGACATGATTTTAACAGACCGTCGAATTGGGCTAAAACGGATATCTGAAGCACTGAATATTTCATACGAACGCGTTCACGTCAATTTGGACATGAGAAAAATTGCTGCAACATGGATCCCCAAATGTTTGAATGTTGACCAAAAGCGTGCAAGGATAGTAGCATCGCGTTCGATCTGTGCTCGATTTGAAAACGATGTAGACTTCTTAAACCGAATTGTTACTATGGAAGAGACTTGGGTACATTTCTACGATCCAGAAACAAAGCAACAAACGATGGGATGGCGGCACTCCGGTTCTCCAAGACCTAAGAAGTTTCGTGTCCAAAAATCTGCTGGAAAAGTTCTTGCTTTAGTTTTTTGGGATTGCCATGGAGTAATCATGTTTGATTTTTTGGATAAGGGTAGAACAATAACTGGAGATTACTATTCGACATTACTGACCACTCTACGGGAAAAAAATAAAGAGAAAAGACGCTGAAATCTATCCAAAGGTGTTTTGTTTTTGCAGGACAACGCCCCTGCACACAAATCTCATGTTGCCATGAAAAAAATTCGTGATTTAGGGTTTGAATTACTAGAACACCCCCCTTATTCACCAGATTTGGCTCCGTCCGACTATCATCACTTTCCTCGACTGAAAAAAGTTTAAAAGGTCGTAAATTTTCTTTCTACGTGAAATGATAATTTTTTATTTCTTCGTTTTTTACGTGAATTTTCGAGCCAAAAAATACCGTCCCAGGAAATGTATTGCCCTGAAACATCTGCTTTATTGTTTCTTAGGCCACGCCGGTCCTGTATAGAGAGTATTATTCTCAGTTGTAATATCACAAGAGAGTGAGAATAAAGTGAAAATAATTTGACAGATTTTTCGAAAACTTGTTGCCAGGCAATAAACACGAGAGCCCGAAGGGGTGAGTGGCTATTGCCAAATGACAAAAAGTTTGAGAAAAAAATGTGGAGAATTATTTTCTACTTTATCGAACTCTCGTGTGGTATTCGATAGATTATTTTTTGATGCCCCAATCATAGACCTATTCTCTATACATATAACATTTTTATTTCAACAATTTACTTGAATCACTATAAACAGAATGAAGTTTGGAATTTGAAGTTCTCATCATGAAATATACAATTATTATGGATGTTTTGTCCTTGGCTGGAGGATTCCGTAACATTGTTTCGTTCTGTTGGATTGAAAGCTATTGCTTTCTCTCTGTCCCTAGGTTATCAATTATTGAAACTATTTCCAAATTGACACGTTACTCAAAATAGTATTCTTACAAGCATTTTCGTTGATTTTCTTAAAAATATCGTGGAATGATGATGTACTAAACCGTTTTCGAATCATTTTTCACTTTTCATGCAAACTGATGACAGACGTCAGATCAAAAGTATCAGTTGTCACATAATAAAAACAAAATACCACAAAAAATTCCCGCGGCAATTTCCAAGGTAGAAAATTCCTACTATAATAATGCTGTGATTGACCCGAACGTACATGAATGCTTTGAATTGGTGCTTTTGATTGGTTGCAAGAATTGTCAAAAAATAATCATTATTGAAAATCAGCAAAACCAGCGGATCAAAAACCAAATACAAGTGATATTATGACAACATAATAGGGTTTAAAGAGCACATAATATCATTTTCGTTTTCGGCTATGAACTTCGGCATTTCCAAAGCTAATTACTGAAATTCTTGTTAGCTCCTCCAGGCGTATAGCTAAAAATGCTTCGAATCGAATAAGAGTCAACGAATGAGAGAATTTTAATGAAAATAATTCCTGGAAAAGGATATGCCAGCACGTCTAAAATAAGGACGTGGCGGCCATTTGAACTATGAAATGTCTCCCGTATAATATAACGGAAGGCATTTTAAGTGGTTATTGTGTAAACTATACTCTTCAAATATTTTTTAAGGTCCGCTAAATCTGGGTTATCCAAACATGTGGCTCAGATTCTTTCAGGTTCCTCCTCGGACACTTGATATCGCTTCCGGAATCGTGTATGTCGAAGAAAGAATGGATTTGGAGTCAATACGAGGTTTATGTTCTCTCTACCTTCTTTATTCACAATATTCTACTCATTTTAAACCAACAATCACAAGCAAACTCATTGCAACTCATCCCAGGCTCTCCAATAAATATTATTCAATATTTTTAGTGTTTATTGGGAGGCGATTATACACTTTGGCAGCATTATGGATAAGTGAGTTTTTAATCAAACTAGTAGGTGGATTCGGGGGTTTTAAATAATTTATCTGACAGGTGATTATATAATGATTTATTTTTAAAAACCAAAACGAGTCGTTTCGAGGATGAACAGTGATGGAATAGTCAATAGCTATTTTCCTAACAAGTGCGGAAAGTAGTACTTTCCCGCACGCAGTCAAGGGCGGGAAAGAATTACGAACACTATTTTTTTCTAAGACCGTATAAAGAATCAAAAAGCACATTAAAAATGAATATTTGCTTTCAAAATACAAAACTTTTGATTGATAATATTCTGGCCAGGAATTTTTCAGCCAACTCAATTGCGATATATTCTTGAACATACTCAATTTGATATAAAATATTTTTAATCCATTAAAAAAATTGGTGGAGATCGTTTCTATTTCGGATCTTTGATTATAATGTTTGGAAGCGTTGTGACAACGAATGTCTGGAAAGTGTTGTGGAATATCAATACAAATACTCCAAAAAAGTAACAAGTTTTGAACAAATCTTCCATTATTGTATAGTCAGGAGTAATACCACGAGTTATTGAATTTTCGCGATAAGTCTGTCGATTCATTTCTGAACGAAACTGAATTGCTTCGTGAAAACAATTCAGTTGAGTTCAGAAATGAAAGACTGGCGTTTAATTCAATTACGAGTTGAATTTTATCAGACGAATAAAGTTTCTTCATTAATATAAATATGAACAATGTATAACAGTCATAAACAAATTACTGAAATCGTCAATATTATAATGTTTCGTTTCATAATTTCATTTGATTTGCACCGAAGCGACTCATTTTGACACAACCAGGTAAATTAATATTACCTAATAGAACTGCCAAACTTTGTGTTGCCATGATTACGTCGTTGAAAATACCGAAGCTGATCCTCCAATCAGAATTGAAAGACAGCTGGTGTTATCGCGATAACACGAGTTGTCTTTGGTTTGCGATTGGTCAGATTATGTGAGAATTTTAAGATGAGTGAAATAGTCAAGGGTAATATAACAAGTTCTTGATAAATAGTCGACTAATTTTATTGCATCTAAATTTCGACTGTATTTTATAATGATTTAATGAGACATTATTTTGGCATTAATAATCTAATGGAAACGCGAGAGCAAAGCTCGAGGGCTTTCATCTCATTCTTCCTCAATTAGCCTATCTATCTCTTCCTTTTTGGTTTCTCCAAACCGATTCATTTTCAAATACTTAAACAGCTTCAACACGATTGATTCTATTTGACGTTTAAGATGTATTTAGTTAGAGTACTGTCGGATTCACAGGTTCCTTGATATATAGATATCATGCTGAATAGTCGGTGACTATTGTGTACTATGCAAATAGTCTATAATAGAGCGTGTTGATTGGTCCTGTCAAATAGGAAACAAACGTATGATTGGTTGATGACTGTTGTTTTATGGACGAAAGAAACAATCACGTTTGCGAACGTAAAACTATGCAGAAAAGCTTGTTTTGGAGTGTGATTGTAGAAAAACAGTATTTTCATCTCTTGTTGAAAACTGTACTATTTCCTGACAGTAAGAAATATTTCGCTCACTTGATGAATTAGTGATAAATAAATATTGCAAAGGAATACGTCAATAGTGTGGATACTTCTCTGTACTCGCTAGTAATAATAATAAAATATAACTTTTAAATCTGTGAAAATATCTAACCTAGGTTCACTATTTTGTGAACAAATAACAACAAATGAACCTGTTGCATGAAAAGCTCAAAGTTTTCCCTTGAAATAAAGCCCCAAATTTAGTGCAAATACAATGATGGCAATACTTAATTTACATTTTTAATAAATATTTATCCGTACCGCACAATTTAGCGCGTTTAACTAATGAGGTCAATCGATTTGTTAGAAAATAATGCAATAAATAAGTTTTAACTCTCCTGTCTTGAAATATCTCACCAGTTTCAGATCAGATAACTTTCCCCAGCCAATTTCCGATAAAACATGCAATCCTCCCGCGACACCACCCTTCGAAACCCGTTCCTAATCATCAGCGGAGATAAAACAGCAGTAATCTCATCAGATATCGAGATCAATCGCAGCTTCCGCTCCAAGCAAATCGTCAAGCAAGTCCGCGAACGGGGCTCGTCTGGCTGAGCCCAGCATCCCGTTTGAAAAACGTGCCTCCACGTCTCAAAGCTTTGCGTTCGTGGAAAAATAGCAGTCGCTCACCTCAGATTTCAAATCCAGTCTCATTTCCCGTCATTTTCGCATCGTTCGATCACCGTGCACATTTCACTAATCATTTCACTAATTCCTGTAACTCCAAGGGCTCCTGCAAGATGCAGCAGGCTCCATAGGCGTGGACTATCCGGTGTCCGGGTAGCGCTCACACACGATTCTCGTTCACCCCTCCAAAACACACCCCGATCAGGACCGGCTCAACCGACAAGGCGAGGGTTGGATGCTGGGAGAGCGAGATTCGGGCGGACTGGACCGTTAGTTCTATTAGTGTACCGAAGAGGCGCGAAATTTGAGGATTTCTCTGTTCCTGCGTTCGCACGTTTTGGCTGTCTGGCACTAGCGATGGTGAAACGTATGACTCACCTTTTATTTTTTATTGTAGCGATTCGCTGTTTTCAAATTCTGACTATTGCACGGCATATTCATTGCGAATTATGTTTTTTACTCTCTAGATTCGCAATATTTAGTTGTGAGCAATAGTTATTTATGGCATCACACGGTTAAAGGTGAGGGCAACGTCTTCGCTAGCGCGCACAAGTCTCTGACTTCTGAGGATGTAGCCGGTTGAATAATATAAAAATGTTTATACCAAGCGTTGAGAGTCCCATTTTATTTTGTGAGTGCGGAATCTCTGCACTTTCTACTTCATAATTTCGAAAATTGGCTGACGTGTTCTTTCAAGCTTTTTTGTCTGTTGATGTTTATATTTCAAACTTGCGGAGTATAATAATTTCATCATTCTAAATCGATTGGCGTTTGCAGAATTGCTCTACCTTTGACCGTTCTCGAATTGAAAAGTTCATCCGGTGTTGAGGAAGGTCCTATCGCCCCAAAACATTTCAAATATTATTTTTCTACTCATGTTCGTGGAAGTCGATCTATTTTGAATATGCTCACCAAATCGAAAGTCGATTCCAAATCAACTGAAGATCTTATGGAACTTTAACGGGACCTCTGCACTTTCTACTTCATAATTTCGAAAATTGGCTGACGTGTTCGTTCAAGCTTTTTTGTCTGTTGATGTTTTAATTTCAAACTTGCGGAGTATACTAATTCCATCATTCTGAATCGATTGGCGTTTGCAGAATTGCTCTAACTTTGACCGTTCTCGAATTGAAAAGATCATCCGGAGTTGAGGAAGGTCCTATCGCCCCAAAACATTTCAAATATTATTTTTCTACTCATGTTCGTGAAAGTCGATCTATTTTGAATATGCTCACCAAATCGAAAGTCGATTCCAAATCAACTGAAGATCTTATGGAACTTTAACGGGACCTCTGTAGTTTCTAGTTCATAATTTCGAAAATTTGCTGACGTGTTCATTCAAGCTTATTTGTCTGTTGATATTTCCATTTCAAACTTGCGGAGTATAATAATTTCATCATTCTGAATCGATTGGTGTTCGCAGAATTGCTCTAACTTTGACCGTTCTCGAATTGAAAAGTTCATCCGGTGTTGAGGAAGGTCCTATCGCCCCAAAACATTTCAAATATTATTTTTCTACTCATGTTCGTGAAAGTCGATCTATTTTGAATATGCTCACCAAATCGAAAGTCGATTCCAAATCAACTGAAGATCTTATGGAACTTTAACGGGACCTCTGCACTTTCTACTTCATAATTTCGAAATTTGCTGACGTGTTCATTCAAGCTTTTTTGTCTGTTGATGTTTTTATTTCAAACTCACGGAGTATTACTGATTTCATCATTCTGAATCGATTGGCGTTTGCAGAATTGCTCTAAATTTGACCGTTCTCGAATTGAAAAGTTCATCAGGTGTAGAGGAAGGTCCTATCGCCCCAAAACATTTCAAATACTATTTTTCCACTCATATTCGTGAAAGACAATCTATTTTGAATATGCTCACCAAATCTGAAGTCGATTCCAAGTCAACTAAATATCTTATGGAACTTTAACGGTACCTCTGCACTTTCTACTTTATAATTTCGAAAATTGACTGACGTGTTCTTTCAAGCTTTTTTGTCTGTTGATGTTTTCATTTCAAACTTGCGGAGTATAATAATTTCATCATTCTGAATCGATTGGCGTTTGCAGAATTGCTCTAACTTTGACCGTTCTCGAATTGAAAAGATCATCCGGTGTTGAGGAAGGTCCTATCGCCCCAAATCATTTCAAATATTATTTTTCCACTAATATTCGTGAAAGACAATCTATTTCGAATATGCTCACCAAATCTGAAGTCGATTCCAAGTCAACTGAAGATCTTATGGAACTTTAACGGGACCTCTATAGTTCCTAGTTCATAATTTCGAAAATTTGCTGACGTGTTCTTTCAAGCTTTTTTGTCTGTTGATGTTTTCATTTCAAACTTGCGGAGTATACTAATTTCATCATTCTGAATCGATTGGTGTTCGCAGAATTGCTCTAAATTTGACCGTTCTCGAATTGAAAAGTTCATCCGGTGTTGAGGAAGGTCCTATCGCCCCAAATCATTTCAAATATTATTTTTCCACTAATATTCGTGAAATACAATCTATTTCGAATATGCTCACCAAATCTGAAGTCGATTCCAAGTCAACTGAAGATCTTATGGAACTTTAACGGGACCTCTGTAGTTCCTAGTTCATAATTTCGAAAATTTGCTGACGTGTTCTTTCAAGCTTTTTTGTCTGTTGATGTTTTCATTTCAAACTTGCGGAGTATACTAATTTCATCATTCTGAATCGATTGGTGTTCGCAGAATTGCTCTAACTTTGACCGTTCTCGAATTGAAAAGTTCATCCGGTGTTGAGGAAGGTCCTATCGCCCCAAAACAATTCAAATATTATTTTTCTACTCATATTCGTGAAAATCAATCTATTTTGAATATGCTCACCAAATCTGAAGTCGATTCCAAGTCAACTGATGATCTTATGGAACTTTAACGGGACCTCTGCACTTTCTACTTCATAATTTCGAAAATTGGCTGACGTGTTCGTTCAAGCTTTTTTGTCTGTTGATGTTTTAATTTCAAACTTGCGGAGTATACTAATTCCATCATTCTGAATCGATTGGCGTTTGCAGAATTGCTCTAAATTTGACCGTTCTCGAATTGAAAAGTTCATCAGGTGTAGAGGAAGGTCCTATCGCCCCAAAACATTTCAAATACTATTTTTCCACTCATATTCGTGAAAGACAATCTATTTTGAATATGCTCACCAAATCTGAAGTCGATTCCAAGTCAACTAAATATCTTATGGAACTTTAACGGTACCTCTGCACTTTCTACTTTATAATTTCGAAAATTGACTGACGTGTTCTTTCAAGCTTTTTTGTCTGTTGATGTTTTCATTTCAAACTTGCGGAGTATAATAATTTCATCATTCTGAATCGATTGGCGTTTGCAGAATTGCTCTAACTTTGACCGTTCTCGAATTGAAAAGATCATCCGGTGTTGAGGAAGGTCCTATCGCCCCAAATCATTTCAAATATTATTTTTCCACTAATATTCGTGAAAGACAATCTATTTCGAATATGCTCACCAAATCTGAAGTCGATTCCAAGTCAACTGAAGATCTTATGGAACTTTAACGGGACCTCTGTAGTTCCTAGTTCATAATTTCGAAAATTTGCTGACGTGTTCTTTCAAGCTTTTTTGTCTGTTGATGTTTTCATTTCAAACTTGCGGAGTATACTAATTTCATCATTCTGAATCGATTGGTGTTCGCAGAATTGCTCTAAATTTGACCGTTCTCGAATTGAAAAGTTCATCCGGTGTTGAGGAAGGTCCTATCGCCCCAAATCATTTCAAATATTATTTTTCCACTAATATTCGTGAAATACAATCTATTTCGAATATGCTCACCAAATCTGAAGTCGATTCCAAGTCAACTGAAGATCTTATGGAACTTTAACGGGACCTCTGTAGTTCCTAGTTCATAATTTCGAAAATTTGCTGACGTGTTCTTTCAAGCTTTTTTGTCTGTTGATGTTTTCATTTCAAACTTGCGGAGTATACTAATTTCATCATTCTGAATCGATTGGTGTTCGCAGAATTGCTCTAACTTTGACCGTTCTCGAATTGAAAAGTTCATCCGGTGTTGAGGAAGGTCCTATCGCCCCAAAACAATTCAAATATTATTTTTCTACTCATATTCGTGAAAATCAATCTATTTTGAATATGCTCACCAAATCTGAAGTCGATTCCAAGTCAACTGATGATCTTATGGAACTTTAACGGGACCTCTGCACTTTCTACTTCATAATTTCGAAAATTGGCTGACGTGTTCGTTCAAGCTTTTTTGTCTGTTGATGTTTTAATTTCAAACTTGCGGAGTATACTAATTCCATCATTCTGAATCGATTGGCGTTTGCAGAATTGCTCTAACTTTGACCGTTCTCGAATTGAAAAGATCATCCGGTGTTGAGGAAGGTCCTATCGCCCCAAAACATTTCAAATATTATTTTTCTACTCATGTTCGTGAAAGTCGATCTATTTTGAATATGCTCACCAAATCGAAAGTCGATTCCAAATCAACTGAAGATCTTATGGAACTTTAACGGGACCTCTGTAGTTTCTAGTTCATAATTTCGAAAATTTGCTGACGTGTTCATTCAAGCTTATTTTTCTGTTGATATTTCCATTTCAAACTTCCGAAGTATACTAATTTCATCATTCTGAATCGATTGGCGTTTGCAGAATTGCTCTAAATTTGACCGTTCTCGAATTAAAAAGTTCATCCGGTGTTGAGGAAGGTCCTATCGCCCCAAAACATTTCAAATATTATTTTTCTACTCATGTTCGTGAAAGTCGATCTATTTTGAATATGCTCACCAAATCGAAAGTCGATTCCAAATCAACTGAAGATCTTATGGAACTTTAACGGGACCTCTGCACTTTCTACTTCATAATTTCGAAATTTGCTGACGTGTTCATTCAAGCTTTTTTGTCAGTTGATGTTTTTATTTCAAACTCATGGAGTATTACTGATTTCATCATTCTGAATCGATTGGCGTTTGCAGAATTGCTCTAAATTTGACCGTTCTCGAATTGAAAAGTTCATCCGGTGTTGAGGAAGGTCCTATCGCCCCAAAACAACTCAAATATTATTTTTCTACTCATATTCGTGAAAATCAATCTATTTTGAATATGCTCACCAAATCTGAAGTCGATTCCAAGTCAACTAAATATCTTATGGAACTTTAACGGTACCTCTGCACTTTCTACTTTATAATTTCGAAAATTGACTGACGTGTTCTTTCAAGCTCTTTTGTATGTTGATGTTTTCATTTCAAACTTGCGGAGTATAATAATTTCATCATTCTGAATCGATTGGCGTTTGCAGAATTGCTCTAACTTTGACCGTTCTCGAATTGAAAAGTTCATCCGGTGTTGAGGAAGGTCCTATCGCCCCAAAACAACTCAAATATTATTTTTCTACTCATATTCGTGAAAATCAATCTATTTTGAATATGCTCACCAAATCTGAAGTCGATTCCAAGTCAACTAAATATCTTATGGAACTTTAACGGTACCTCTGCACTTTCTACTTCATAATTTCGAAAATTTGCTGACGTGTTCTCTCAAGCTTTTTTGTCTGTTGATGTTTTCATTTCAAACTTGCGGAGTATACTAATTTCATCATTCTGAATCGATTGGTTTTCGCAGAATTGCTCTAACTTTGACCGTTCTCGAATTGAAAAGTTCATCCGGTGTTGAGGAAGGTCCTATCGCCCCAAAACATTTCAAATATTATTTTTCTACTCATGTTCGTGAAAGTCGATCTATTTTGAATATGCTTACCAAATCGAAAGTCGATTCCAAATCAACTGAAGATCTTATGGAACTTTAACGGGACCTCTGCACTTTCTACTTCATAATTTCGAAATTTGCTGACGTGTTCATTCAAGCTTTTTTGTCAGTTGATGTTTTTATTTCAAACTCACGGAGTATTACTGATTTCATCATTCTGAATCGATTGGCGTTTGCAGAATTGCTCTAACTTTGACCGTTCTCGAATTGAAAAGATCATCCGGTGTTGAGGAAGGTCCTATCGCCCCAAATCATTTCAAATATTATTTTTCCACTAAAATTCGTGAAAGACAATCTATTTTGAATATGCTCACCAAATCGAAAGTCGATTCCAAATCAACTGAAAATCTTATGGAACTTTAACGGGACCTCTGCACTTTCTACTTCATAATTTCGAAATTTGCTGACGTGTTCATTCAAGCTTATTTTTCTGTTGATATTTCCATTTCAAACTTCCGAAGTATACTAATTTCATCATTCTGAATCGATTGGCGTTTGCAGAATTGCTCTAAATTTGACCGTTCTCGAATTAAAAAGTTCGTCCGGTGTTGAGGAAGGTCCTATCGCCCCAAATCATTTCAAATATTATTTTTCCACTAAAATTCGTGAAAGACAATCTATTTTGAATATGCTCACCAAATCGAAAGTCGATTCCAAATCAACTGAAAATCTTATGGAACTTTAACGGGACCTCTGCACTTTCTACTTCATAATTTCGAAATTTGCTGACGTGTTCATTCAAGCTTTTTTGTCTGTTGATGTTTTCATTTCAAACTTGCGGAGTATACTAATTTCATCATTCTGAATCGATTGGTGTTCGCAGAATTGCTCTAAATTTGACCGTTCTCGAATTGAAAAGTTCATCCGGTGTTGAGGAAGGTCCTATCGCCCCAAAACATTTCAAATATTATTTTTCTACTCATGTTCGTGAAAGTCGATCTATTTTGAATATGCTCACCAAATCGAAAGTCGATTCCAAATCAACTGAAGATCTTATGGAACTTTAACGGGACCTCTGCACTTTCTACTTCATAATTTCGAAATTTGCTGACGTGTTCATTCAAGCTTTTTTGTCTGTTGATGTTTTTATTTCAAACTCACGGAGTATTACTGATTTCATCATTCTGAATCGATTGGCGTTTGCAGAATTGCTCTAAATTTGACCGTTCTCGAATTGAAAAGTTCATCCGGTGTTGAGGAAGGTCCTATCGCCCCAAAACAATTCAAATATTATTTTTCTACTCATATTCGTGAAAATCAATCTATTTTGAATATGCTCACCAAATCTGAAGTCGATTCCAAGTCAACTGATGATCTTATGGAACTTTAACGGGACCTCTGCACTTTCTACTTCATAATTTCGAAAATTGGCTGACGTGTTCGTTCAAGCTTTTTTGTCTGTTGATGTTTTAATTTCAAACTTGCGGAGTATACTAATTCCATCATTCTGAATCGATTGGCGTTTGCAGAATTGCTCTAACTTTGACCGTTCTCGAATTGAAAAGATCATCCGGTGTTGAGGAAGGTCCTATCGCCCCAAAACATTTCAAATATTATTTTTCTACTCATGTTCGTGAAAGTCGATCTATTTTGAATATGCTCACCAAATCGAAAGTCGATTCCAAATCAACTGAAGATCTTATGGAACTTTAACGGGACCTCTGTAGTTTCTAGTTCATAATTTCGAAAATTTGCTGACGTGTTCATTCAAGCTTATTTGTCTGTTGATATTTCCATTTCAAACTTCCGAAGTATACTAATTTCATCATTCTGAATCGATTGGCGTTTGCAGAATTGCTCTAAATTTGACCGTTCTCGAATTAAAAAGTTCATCCGGTGTTGAGGAAGGTCCTATCGCCCCAAATCATTTCAAATATTATTTTTCCACTAATATTCGTGAAAGACAATCTATTTTAAATATGCTCACCAAATCTGAAGTCGATTCCAAGTCAACTGAAGATCTTATGGAACTTTAACGGGACCTCTGCACTTTCTACTTCATAATTTCGAAAATTGGCTGACGTGTTCTTTCAAGCTTTATTGTCTGTTGATGTTTTCATTTCAAACTTGCGGAGTATAATAATTTCATCATTCTGAATCGATTGGTGTTCGCAGAATTGCTCTAACTTTGACCGTTCTCGAATTGAAAAGTTCATCCGGTGTTGAGGAAGGTCCTATCGCCCCAAAACATTTCAAATATTATTTTTCTACTCATATTCGTGAAAATCAGTCTATTTTGAATATGCTCACCAAATCTGAAGTCGATTCCAAGTCAACTGAAGATCTTATGGAACTTTAACGGGACCTCTGCACTTTCTACTTCATAATTTCGAAATTTGCTGACGTGTTCATTCAAGCTTTTTTGTCAGTTGATGTTTTTATTTCAAACTCATGGAGTATTACTGATTTCATCATTCTGAATCGATTGGCGTTTGCAGAATTGCTCTAAATTTGACCGTTCTCGAATTGAAAAGTTCATCCGGTGTTGAGGAAGGTCCTATCGCCCCAAAACAACTCAAATATTATTTTTCTACTCATATTCGTGAAAATCAATCTATTTTGAATATGCTCACCAAATCTGAAGTCGATTCCAAGTCAACTAAATATCTTATGGAACTTTAACGGTACCTCTGCACTTTCTACTTTATAATTTCGAAAATTGACTGACGTGTTCTTTCAAGCTCTTTTGTATGTTGATGTTTTCATTTCAAACTTGCGGAGTATAATAATTTCATCATTCAGAATCGATTGGCGTTTGCAGAATTGCTCTAACTTTGACCGTTCTCGAATTGAAAAGTTCATCCGGTGTTGAGGAAGGTCCTATCGCCCCAAAACAACTCAAATATTATTTTTCTACTCATATTCGTGAAAATCAATCTATTTTGAATATGCTCACCAAATCTGAAGTCGATTCCAAGTCAACTAAATATCTTATGGAACTTTAACGGTACCTCTGCACTTTCTACTTCATAATTTCGAAAATTTGCTGACGTGTTCTCTCAAGCTTTTTTGTCTGTTGATGTTTTCATTTCAAACTTGCGGAGTATACTAATTTCATCATTCTGAATCGATTGGTTTTCGCAGAATTGCTCTAACTTTGACCGTTCTCGAATTGAAAAGTTCATCCGGTGTTGAGGAAGGTCCTATCGCCCCAAAACATTTCAAATATTATTTTTCTACTCATGTTCGTGAAAGTCGATCTATTTTGAATATGCTCACCAAATCGAAAGTCGATTCCAAATCAACTGAAGATCTTATGGAACTTTAACGGGACCTCTGCACTTTCTACTTCATAATTTCGAAATTTGCTGACGTGTTCATTCAAGCTTTTTTGTCTGTTGATGTTTTTATTTCAAACTCACGGAGTATTACTGATTTCATCATTCTGAATCGATTGGCGTTTGCAGAATTGCTCTAAATTTGACCGTTCTCGAATTGAAAAGTTCATCAGGTGTAGAGGAAGGTCCTATCGCCCCAAAACATTTCAAATACTATTTTTCCACTCATATTCGTGAAAGACAATCTATTTTGAATATGCTCACCAAATCTGAAGTCGATTCCAAGTCAACTGAAGATCTTATGGAACTTTAACGGGACCTCTGTAGTTCCTAGTTCATAATTTCGAAAATTTGCTGACGTGTTCTTTCAAGCTTTTTTGTCTGTTGATGTTTTCATTTCAAACTTGCGGAGTATACTAATTTCATCATTCTGAATCGATTGGTGTTCGCAGAATTGCTCTAAATTTGACCGTTCTCGAATTGAAAAGTTCATCCGGTGTTGAGGAAGGTCCTATCGCCCCAAAACATTTCAAATATTATTTTTCTACTCATGTTCGTGAAAGTCGATCTATTTTGAATATGCTCACCAAATCGAAAGTCGATTCCAAATCAACTGAAGATCTTATGGAACTTTAACGGGACCTCTGCACTTTCTACTTCATAATTTCGAAATTTGCTGACGTGTTCATTCAAGCTTTTTTGTCTGTTGATGTTTTTATTTCAAACTCACGGAGTATTACTGATTTCATCATTCTGAATCGATTGGCGTTTGCAGAATTGCTCTAAATTTGACCGTTCTCGAATTGAAAAGTTCATCAGGTGTAGAGGAAGGTCCTATCGCCCCAAAACATTTCAAATACTATTTTTCCACTCATATTCGTGAAAGACAATCTATTTTGAATATGCTCACCAAATCTGAAGTCGATTCCAAGTCAACTGAAGATCTTATGGAACTTTAACGGGACCTCTGTAGTTCCTAGTTCATAATTTCGAAAATTTGCTGACGTGTTCTTTCAAGCTTTTTTGTCTGTTGATGTTTTCATTTCAAACTTGCGGAGTATACTAATTTCATCATTCTGAATCGATTGGTGTTCGCAGAATTGCTCTAAATTTGACCGTTCTCGAAATGAAAAGTTCATCCGGTGTTGAGGAAGGTCCTATCGCCCCAAAACATTTCAAATATTATTTTTCCACTAATATTCGTGAAAGACAATCTATTTCGAATATGCTCACCAAATCTGAAGTCGATTCCAAGTCAACTGAAGATCTTATGGAACTTTAACGGGACCTCTGTAGTTCCTAGTTCATAATTTCGAAAATTTGCTGACGTGTTCTTTCAAGCTTTTTTGTCTGTTGATGTTTTCATTTCAAACTTGCGGAGTATACTAATTTCATCATTCTGAATCGATTGGTGTTCGCAGAATTGCTCTAAATTTGACCGTTCTCGAATTGAAAAGTTCATCCGGTGTTGAGGAAGGTCCTATCGCCCCAAAACATTTCAAATATTATTTTTCTACTCATGTTCGTGAAAGTCGATCTATTTTGAATATGCTCACCAAATCGAAAGTCGATTCCAAATCAACTGAAGATCTTATGGAACTTTAACGGGACCTCTGCACTTTCTACTTCATAATTTCGAAATTTGCTGACGTGTTCATTCAAGCTTTTTTGTCTGTTGATGTTTTTATTTCAAACTCACGGAGTATTACTGATTTCATCATTCTGAATCGATTGGCGTTTGCAGAATTGCTCTAAATTTGACCGTTCTCGAATTGAAAAGTTCATCAGGTGTAGAGGAAGGTCCTATCGCCCCAAAACATTTCAAATACTATTTTTCCACTCATATTCGTGAAAGACAATCTATTTTGAATATGCTCACCAAATCTGAAGTCGATTCCAAGTCAACTGAAGATCTTATGGAACTTTAACGGGACCTCTGTAGTTCCTAGTTCATAATTTCGAAAATTTGCTGACGTGTTCTTTCAAGCTTTTTTGTCTGTTGATGTTTTCATTTCAAACTTGCGGAGTATACTAATTTCATCATTCTGAATCGATTGGTGTTCGCAGAATTGCTCTAAATTTGACCGTTCTCGAATTGAAAAGTTCATCCGGTGTTGAGGAAGGTCCTATCGCCCCAAAACATTTCAAATATTATTTTTCTACTCATGTTCGTGAAAGTCGATCTATTTTGAATATGCTCACCAAATCGAAAGTCGATTCCAAATCAACTGAAGATCTTATGGAACTTTAACGGGACCTCTGCACTTTCTACTTCATAATTTCGAAATTTGCTGACGTGTTCATTCAAGCTTTTTTGTCTGTTGATGTTTTTATTTCAAACTCACGGAGTATTACTGATTTCATCATTCTGAATCGATTGGCGTTTGCAGAATTGCTCTAAATTTGACCGTTCTCGAATTGAAAAGTTCATCAGGTGTAGAGGAAGGTCCTATCGCCCCAAAACATTTCAAATACTATTTTTCCACTCATATTCGTGAAAGACAATCTATTTTGAATATGCTCACCAAATCTGAAGTCGATTCCAAGTCAACTGAAGATCTTATGGAACTTTAACGGGACCTCTGTAGTTCCTAGTTCATAATTTCGAAAATTTGCTGACGTGTTCTTTCAAGCTTTTTTGTCTGTTGATGTTTTCATTTCAAACTTGCGGAGTATACTAATTTCATCATTCTGAATCGATTGGTGTTCGCAGAATTGCTCTAAATTTGACCGTTCTCGAAATGAAAAGTTCATCCGGTGTTGAGGAAGGTCCTATCGCCCCAAAACATTTCAAATATTATTTTTCCACTAATATTCGTGAAAGACAATCTATTTCGAATATGCTCACCAAATCTGAAGTCGATTCCAAGTCAACTGAAGATCTTATGGAACTTTAACGGGACCTCTGTAGTTCCTAGTTCATAATTTCGAAAATTTGCTGACGTGTTCTTTCAAGCTTTTTTGTCTGTTGATGTTTTCATTTCAAACTTGCGGAGTATACTAATTTCATCATTCTGAATCGATTGGTGTTCGCAGAATTGCTCTAAATTTGACCGTTCTCGAATTGAAAAGTTCATCCGGTGTTGAGGAAGGTCCTATCGCCCCAAAACATTTCAAATATTATTTTTCTACTCATGTTCGTGAAAGTCGATCTATTTTGAATATGCTCACCAAATCGAAAGTCGATTCCAAATCAACTGAAGATCTTATGGAACTTTAACGGGACCTCTGCACTTTCTACTTCATAATTTCGAAATTTGCTGACGTGTTCATTCAAGCTTTTTTGTCTGTTGATGTTTTTATTTCAAACTCACGGAGTATTACTGATTTCATCATTCTGAATCGATTGGCGTTTGCAGAATTGCTCTAAATTTGACCGTTCTCGAATTGAAAAGTTCATCAGGTGTAGAGGAAGGTCCTATCGCCCCAAAACATTTCAAATACTATTTTTCCACTCATATTCGTGAAAGACAATCTATTTTGAATATGCTCACCAAATCTGAAGTCGATTCCAAGTCAACTGAAGATCTTATGGAACTTTAACGGGACCTCTGTAGTTTCTAGTTCATAATTTCGAAAATTTGCTGACGTGTTCATTCAAGCTTATTTGTCTGTTGATATTTCCATTTCAAACTTCCGAAGTGTACTAATTTCATCATTCTGAATCGATTGGCGTTTGCGGAATTGCTCTAACTTTGACCGTTCTCGAGTTGAAAAGTTCATCCGGTGTTGAGGAAGGTCCTATCGCCCCAAAACATTTCAAATATTATAATTCCACTCATATTCGTGGAAGTCAATCTATTTTGAATACGCTTGTATAATCCTCAAGATTCTTCGTCAGTTTTCCTAGGGTTTTGGTTAGATATATGGACGATATTGTGTTCGCTATCTTTGATACAAAACAGATGAACCTACGTAGGCAGTTTTGTTTCAGAATTGAATACCATTTCGTTCACGCATGAGACTGAAAACAAAAAACAATTGACATTTTTGAAGGTTTTTGTAATCAGAACGACCAAAATCAGCTTTAATTTTATGTCTACAAGAAGGGCATGAGTACACGCAGATACGAACCTTGAATTACTCGGGGTTTCAACAGTATTTTCTAAACCCTCAACTTGAAGGTGATATACAAAACCTCGTATGAGCTACAACAGATCCAGGGTACTCAAAACGATCAGAAACAACAAAATAAAGTCGAAAACTTGTGAAATTAGCTGCAAGGACTGCGAGAAGAGGTATGTGGGTCGAACTCGAAGGGCCATGAAAGTACAGCTCAAAGATCACATTTGCTCAAATCCGTTTTACGACATCAAAGAATTTGAGTATGGCCCAACGCGCTTCGGATAAAAACTACTGATTGGATGACACAAGTTTGGAAATAATTAGACAGGTTCATGGCGATATACTTCTCGATGCATTCAAGATTTGTTTTCATTCCGGTCAGGCTCTTTCTCTTGAGCCCTGATACATTCGGAGGGCGCACTGGTGTGTCATCAAACCCAGTAAACATTTCCCTCGTTCGTGGAGTGAGTGACTACTGGGTCCGAGAATCATGTGCCCTGAGTATATGGAGTATGCCGAGAATAACGGCCTTCTGCATACGTCCGGCTGAGATTTCTGCCGCATCACGGCCGGTATAATTTTCAAATTCGGGAGCAGTATGTCCATCATTCGGCCTACTGGGGCAAACACCCAGTACAGTAGGGCGACCTTGTTGATAAACAAATAATATTGGCGCGTCGAACACGATTAGCAATTCGGAATAAAATTAAAGGGACAATGATAACAAAGTTTCCACAACACGATACTATATCAAAATAACATCCCGAAGAGCGGGCACCCTTGCTCCACGGTAAAATCAATGAGAGCCATGCGCGGCCCAATTGCAGGGACGGCATCACGATTCCACATGCTCTAAAACTCAATTATGTCGTAACTAGAGCGAATCGTGCGTTCATATCGTTTAAAACTTAGAATGCAAATGAATTGTCGCCTCAAAGACATTCATCAAATATCACAGGCATAAAGTCTGAGGAACGCGAACCCCTGGGGGTTTCCGCCTTTCATTCAGGTTACATATTATAGATTAGCTGCCTTTTCTCGCCTTTTCTCCATCTCGTTTCCTCTCTTGCATTCTCGTTCTTTCTCTCTGGCGTTCAAAACCTCTCTTGCTCTATTTCTCTTTGACATTTCTCTCGCTTTCTCGTGCCTCTCACTTTACCACTCTTTCTCTTCAGCCTTTTTGCATTTTCCCCAATCTCTAACCTTCTTTCTCTCTCGCCTTCTCGCTCTCTCTAGCGTTCCTAATTTTTATTTCTTGCTGGCTTCTCTTTCTTGTTTTCTCGCTTTTTCTCTATCTCTAACCCTTTTGCTCTTTCTCTTCCCCCATCTCTTCATTTTTATCGTTCTTCTTATTACATTCTCCCATCTTCTCACCCTCTTTCACTTCCTCTCTTTCTCATCTCATCGTTCCTTCTAGTTTTCTCTCCCTCTTGTTTCCTCTCTCGCTTTCTCTCTAGCGTTTGAAATCTTTCTCACTCTCTATCTCTCTGACCTCTTTCTCGCCTTCCTATCCATCCTATTTTCTCGCCCTCTTTCTCTTTCGCCTCCTTGCTTTTGCTCTCTCTTGTCTGCCCGCTTTCTTTTTGCCCTTCGCCTTATCATACTCTCCTATATTTTTCTCTCTCGCTTTCTCGCTCTATCTAGAATTTTTAACCTTCTTCTATCTTTGGCTTCTTTTTCCGGTCTTCTCGCTTTTTTCTATTTCTAGCCCTCTTGCTCTCTCTTCCCCTCTCTCTCTCTTTTAATCTTTCGCCTTATATCTTACTCTCCTATCTTCTAACTCTCCTTCTTGTTTTCCCGCTCTCTTTGTATCGCTCGCTTTATCACACTCTCCCATCTTTCTCTTGCTTTCTCGTTTCCTCTCTTGTCTTCTCGCTTTCGCTCTTTCAGAGTATCAGATAAGAAAGAATCTGTGAAAAAAATTAAGTTTTGGAGGTCTTGACAAATTTTATTTTTCATCATTAATTCCAGTATAGAATTCCAGGGGTACAATTATTAATGAAAAAATTTGGTTAGGGGTATGCAAACGAAAAAAGGTTGAGCGCCGCTGTCATAAAGGAATATTTTGATAACTAAAGAATCAATTTGGATTGCAATGTCGCGGTGTCAAATTATTATTAAACCTCCATTTTTGATTATACTAAGACTTGCAATGTTATACGCTTGTCCTGTGTTCTGCAGAATACTTCTCACTCTCAGGAAGTTTCACAAAAATCACAAGATGCAGAACAAGGTGCTTAATATGGTTATTGATTACTGATAGTGACATTTTACCGAGAGCCATCTACCGATAAATATCAGAACTATTTTGCCCTTCGATGCTAAATAATGGGAATATGGTATCACTTGTGGCATCTATTGACAAAAATTTCAACTTCATTCGTATAAGGACATATGCCCACTTTTACAATTTCCCTCAAAGATTTCTGTTCCTTCGGTTTTGTTGTCATATCGATTAGGAAATTTGCTGGAAAATACCCCTCTCAACTCCGAACTTATCAACTCGAGAACGGTTGAAGATAAAGCAATTCTGCGAACGCCTATTGATTCAGAATGATGAAAGTAGTATTGTTTATGAATTTCAAGTCAATTGCAGAAATGAAAAAATTTCCCGAAAAAAGTCGTAAGGAGTAGATCCCTAAAAATCATGAAAAATATAAAATCATCAGAAACATTTGAATATATAAATGCGCATATATGAACATAAGAGAAAAAAGTTGAATTTTACGAAAATGAATAAAAAAAAATACGAAAATCAAAGTTTCAAATGAACTTTTCAACTCGAGAATAACGGTTGAAGATAGAACAATTCTTCGAACGCCAATCGATTCAGGATGATGAAATTAGTATACATGCAATGTGAACTTCAAGTCGATGAACGAAAACAAGAAATTGGTTGAATTTCACAGAAATTGATAAAAAAGTAGTCGAAGAAAATGTAAAATAGATGAACTTTTCTTTCAACTCGAACGAATATTCTTATATCTGTGGTTGTGTTTTTGATAGGAACCTCAACCTAATTCTACTGAAATCATATTATTTATATCTATATTTTTTTATTTCACTTCTCTGAGAGGTTAGAAAGGGACTGCCAGAGCAGTTTCATCTCATTCCTCATTCATTTGTCTGTGTATCCTCACTTTAAGTTTACATTAGCGTCTTTGTAGATTTTTGCCATGCAACCAATCAAAAATATCCGTATATCGTAAAGGAAATTTGTAATTCTTGAGAGAATGTATAGTTTATCAGCCCGATATTTCACGGCACAGGCGCAATATGCACAGCGTTTCAGTCAATTTGTGCCGGGATCTTAGCCATACCTAATGTGTGCGACACGCGCGCCAATCGTCACTGTCATTTGTCATTGTCAATGTCAAATAAATCAGATCGGAAAATTGAATAGGAAGGAACGTCGGAGGTTAAATTCTAGAATTTTCTGGAGTATATTAAATACTAGGTTCACAGACGTGAAAGAATTCCATCATTTGTACCCCAGTAAAAGCGTGAATCATACTGTGCTCGGGATATCAAAATCCTATTTTTTTTCAAGGTACTGTCACTTCGATAAATTTTTAACCTAAATTAAAATGACCGTTGATGCTGATTGCTAGGTTTTTGCACGTGTTTTCCGTTACTATGTGTCTGATGTAGAGGTTTTCATACTCACGGTAGCTTTATTATTTTCTAGGTACTGTTAACTAATATTTCACGAACAAAATGGCAAAATGGGGAGAAGGCGATCCAAGATGGATTGTAGAGGAGCGTCCAGATGCCACTAACGTTAACAACTGGCACTGGACAGAAAAAAAAGCTACTTCCTGGTCTCAGGACCGCATTAGAGAACTATTCAAAGATCTCAAAGTGGAAGCGAAAGATGCAGACATCACCATAACGGAAGTGGAGAAACTAGAAGGTGAAGCATCGGCTAATAATAGGAAAGGAAAATTGATATTCTTTTACGAATGGGACATCATTCTAAAGTGGACAGGACAACTAAAAGACGGTACAGCTAGGGAATTGAGTGGCAAAATCTATATACCTAATTTGTCAGAAGAGAATGAGGTGTCTGAGTTAGACGTGAGTACAATTCAAGTATAATTAAGTAACAGGGTAGTGTTTTTGTAGGAAATTTACTCTATGTAACGTGATATTGATTAATAATTAATAGATATTTTATTTCAACAAGTTTCTGTTAGAAAACAGCTACAGTTGCATACAACTGTTTAATTCTTGGCGGTGTTTCTTACAAGAACTACTGGGCTGCTACTCTCTTAGGGCTAATTTATGCAACTTTGTCATTATCATGGTCCTAATTACTGTCTTAATCATGAATTATGTAGGAGCTTTTATGCAATTTCCTTAGTATCAGTCTCAAACTACAACTATTGAGAATAGGACTGTGTTAATGATTGTGATAATGACAAGTTGCATAAATTGGCCCCTTATGTCGACAAAAATTGTTGCTATTGGGAGATGGAATGAATAGTAAGTTGCTTTTTGTACAAAGTGGGCCAAATTGGACATTTTTAAAGGGAAAGTCCTGCTTTCAAACTAGAGGGTATGAGAGTAATTTTTTATGAAAAACTCAGTGGTGAAAACCTCATATCGATGTCTATCATCGTTTCTGAGTTACGGCATGTTTTTCGATAATGTGCATTTTCGAAAAGTTGCTGTAACTTTTTTCCTGTCAAAAATTATTTTGTTTCTTTGAAAACAACGCCAGAGCACATTTCTACCTAAAATTCAATGGTGTAAAAATTTCATTTTTGCAAATAAGATATCCATAGTAGTTATTGATAGAAAAATTAGTTTTTTAAATAAGACATCCTGTATATTCCTGAATACTTGAATAGAGCTTGAAATTACCTTTCCAAAAATGTAGCACACTTGATGTTTTGCTAGAGTAATCTTTGAAATGTAGAGCTTTTAGTTTTTTTCATGTAGACTTTAAAACGCACACTTGAAGCAAGTAGGCTTTTGGCTACGCGGCAACAAAACAATGCGGTAAAATTTCATTAACTAATAGCCACAAGATATCAACAAAAATTTTTGGAACTTACCTAGTTTGGCCTCCTGAACAAAAATCCAAATGAAATGTTTGGCGGTCTCAACTAAATTCGGAGATATGGGCCTATTTTTGAGTGATAACTGGCATTTTTTAGGACACATTTCTACCGCGGAAAAAACACTCATAATTCGTCCCACTTTAAACTAACACAATGTTCACACCCTATTTCAACCGTTTCACACTATTTCTTAAAAGAAAACGCTACTTTTTAGTAAAAAAACTCATCCTTCTTTTTCATAACCAACAAATCTAGGCAAAATGGTTAGTGAATTTTATTCATGTCAAGTTGGTTTCTGGAAAAAAAGTGAGTGAATAATTTCCTATTCATGATGAAATTGAATACCTGGAAAAGTTGGCTCTGCAAATATCACAGACCTCATAAAAGCGGTGCACAAAATGAAACATAATAATGTAGATGAACTGAAAAATTATATTGAAACTATAATTAATAGAACTGATGGCCGAACTGCGTTGAATGCCACACGTGGTGTCAACAGAAGGGCCCAAATATGTGTTCAACAAGAAGGCGGTGTTTTTGAACATTTACTCGATATTTTATAGCGCTTCATCAAATCCGTTTGTTATAAATGTTTCCTATTGTTTAAACTGTCTCATTTTCACCTTTACGAAAAAAAGGCAAATGAGATTTGATTTTGAGAATGTTATTACGATTCGAAATGCACGAAAAAATATAGGGTGTTCCATTGAAAGAAATATCATTTTATGAAATATTCTGAAAACGCGACTGTCATTTTTTGTTTGTTTCGACATCGAGAAGGCCATTAAAAATGCTACTAGTTTGCCCAGTTAACCGAATTCGTAGCATCAATAATAACGGAGTTGGCAATGGTGCCGACTTAATTTGGAACACCCTGTATTCTTCATTGTTCCGCTCGCGTCCAGATGAAGTCATCTGGCAATTCGGAAATCTGGTGTGTTGGAATGCGTTGTAAACTAGCCAAGGTCGACCATCCAAATAGTCGATCAGGTCCGTTGGACAGGCCCGGCTCCCGCACGTTACAATATAAAAAAATACTATTTCGAGACCCAGGCATGACTTTAATTAATGTTGAACAAGTGTGACTATACAATCACATCATTCCGCGATCATTTTCAGGTTCAAATCACTGTGAAAGACGAAGACGAAGAGGGTACAAGGCTCAAACAAATAATGCACAAGTTCGGTAGGGACTTGGTACGTTCTCAATTAGGCAAGTACATCGCGGGCCTTAAGGAAGAATACTCGAAAGGTATGATCCTACCGAAAAAAGACGAGGTTAAACCAGATTCGGTGAAAAATCTCACGAGCGGATTCAACAGAAAAATCAACATGGAACCCATAGTGAATAGCGAAAACAAACGGATCGGTCTCAAAATCGATACCAAGACCATCACGGAGACCCACAAGTTCCAGTGTACGGCCCAGGAGTTTTACAATGCTCTCACCAGAGTCGAAATGGTGACGGCGTTTACGAGAGGCCGCGTCAAATTGGATCCCGTGAAAGGCGGCAAATTCGAGTTGTTCGGGGGTAATATTTTAGGAACATTTGTGGAATTGGTGCCCGAGAAGAAGATTGTACAGCAGTGGAGGTACAAGCAATGGCCGGAAGGGCATTATTCCACGGTTACTATAGAAATGGATCAAAAGGTGAGTGCGACACAGGAGTTATTCTAAAAAAAAATAAAATATAAATATATACGTTTATTCTTGAATAAGTACAAATTTTCATAAGCTTATTCATAATTCTACAAAGAATCTTAATAATAATAAGAAACTTCTATACTATGGTAATTCAAAAATAATGTTGAACCATTTCTGAAAATTATTTATAGATCATCCTACACCTTCCAGAACATTATCTATATTCGGGGCTATTATAGACATTTTTGAAGATCTTGGAACATTTCAAATACCATTAAACATTGTAAAAATGTAGAATATCCTAAATGTTTTGAACGATTTTTAACGTTAAAACGTTTTACATCATTGTGCTACAATCAAGAACAGTTTTCTACTGAAACTCAAGTTTCTGAAACGTTTTGGAACATTTTAAATATTCCAACATTTTGTATCAAATAGAATTTCTTAACCAAAATAAGCGTTTTTTAACTGCGTAGACTGGTACATACGGGTACATTCTGAACTATTTTTGAATCTTTGAAGTACGTTTCTGGAACATTTAAATTTTCTGCAACATTAAACAAGATTTTGTAACGGATGGAATTTCATAACCACTTTGGATATTTCTGAATTTTAGTAAAATATTCAAAAGCTTTCTTGAACTGTGTAGACAGGTACATACTGGTACATTCTCAACTATTTATGAATATTTTCGAACATTGCGACTTGGGACACTCTAGAATAGGAGCAACTCGAGTACATACAAATTTTCTGGCACATTATATAAAACAATTTCGAATATCATCGAATATCGTTGGTACCTTTGTAGAAAGTCTTTGAAGTGCGTTCCTGGAACGTTTTGGAACATTTTAAATATTTTTACAACATTAAACAAGATTTTGTAACAGATAGAATTTTTTGACCAATGTGGATATTTCGAAATTTTAGTAAAATATTCAAAAGCGTTCTTGAACTGCGTAGACAGGTACATACGGGTACATTCTAAACTATTTATGAATATTTTCGAACATTGTGACTTTGGACACTCTGAAATATGAACTACTTAGGGACAAAAGAATATTCTGACACATTCTATGAAGTACTTTACTTTCGAATATCATCAAATATCGTGGATATCTCTGTAGAAATTCTTTGAAATGAGTTTCTGGAACATTTTGGAACATTTTAAATATTTTTGCAGCATTAAACATTTTGTAACAGATGGAATTTCTTAACCAAAATAAGGAGCTACTCGAGTACATACAAATTTTCTGGCACATTCTATAAAACAGTTTCGAATATCATCGAATATCGTAGGTACCTTTGTAGAAAGTCTTTTAAAGTGCGTTTCTGGAACGTTTTGGAACATTTAAAATATTTTTACAACATTAAACAAGATTTTGTAACAGATAGAATTTTTTGACCAATCTGGATATTTCGAAATTTTAGTAAAATATTCAAAAGCGTTCTTGAACTGCGTAGACAGGTACATACGGGTACATTCTAAACTATTTATGAATATTTTCGAACATTGTGACTTTGGACACTCTGAAATATGAATTACTTAGGGACAAAATAATATTCTGACACATTCTATAAAGTACTTTACTTTCGAATATCATCAAATATCGTGGATATCTCTGTAGAAATTCTTGGATATGAGTTTCTGGAACGTTTTGGAACATTTTAAATATTTTTTGCAGCATTAAACAACATTTTGTAACAGATGGAATTTCTTAACCAAAATAAGCGTTCTTTAACTGCGTAGACTGGTACATACGGGTACATTCTAAACTATTTATGAATATTTTCGAAAATTGCGACTTGGGACACTCTGAAATATGAACTACTTAGGTACAAAAGAATATTCTGACACATTCTATAAAGTACTTTACTTTCGAATATCATCAAATATCGTAGGTACCTATGTGGAAATTATTTGAAATGAGTTTCTGGAACGTTTTGGAACATTTTAAATATTTTTGCAGCATTAAACATTTTGTAACAGATGGAATTTCTTAACCAAAATAAGCGTTCTTTAACTGCGTAGACTGGTACATACAGGTACATTCTAAACTATTTATGAATATTTTCGAACATTGCGACTTGGGACACTCTGAAATATGAACTACTTAGGTACAAAAGAATATTCTGACACATTCTATAAAGTACTTTACTTTCGAATATCATCAAATATCGTGGATACCTATGTGGAAATTATTTGAAATGAGTTTTTGGAACGTTTTGGAACATTTTAAATATTTTTGCAGCATTAAACAACATTTTGTAACAGATGGAATTTCTCAACCAAAATAAGCGTTCTTTAACTGCGTAGACTGGTACATACGGGTACATTCTAAACTATTTATGAATATTTTCGAACATTGCGACTTGGGACACTCTACAATAGGAGCTACTCGAGTACATACAAATTTTCTGGCACATTCTATAAAACAGTTTCGAATATCATCGAATATCGTAGGTACCTTTGTAGAAAGTCTTTTAAAGTGCGTTTCTGGAACGTTTTGGAACATTTAAAATATTTTTACAACATTAAACAAGATTTTGTAACAGATAGAATTTTTTGACCAATCTGGATATTTCGAAATTTTAGTAAAATATTCAAAAGCGTTCTTGAACTGCGTAGACAGGTACATACGGGTACATTCTAAACTATTTATGAATATTTTCGAACATTGTGACTTTGGACACTCTGAAATATGAACTACTTAGGGACAAAATAATATTCTGACACATTCTATAAAGTACTTTACTTTCGAATATCATCAAATATCGTGGATATCTCTGTAGAAATTCTTGGATATGAGTTTCTGGAACGTTTTGGAACATTTTAAATATTTTTTGCAGCATTAAACAACATTTTGTAACAGATGGAATTTCTTAACCAAAATAAGCGTTCTTTAACTGCGTAGACTGGTACATACGGGTACATTCTAAACTATTTATGAATATTTTCGAAAATTGCGACTTGGGACACTCTGAAATATGAACTACTTAGGTACAAAAGAATATTCTGACACATTCTATAAAGTACTTTACTTTCGAATATCATCAAATATCGTAGGTACCTATGTGGAAATTATTTGAAATGAGTTTCTGGAACGTTTTGGAACATTTTAAATATTTTTGAAGCATTAAACATTTTGTAACAGATGGAATTTCTTAACCAAAATAAGCGTTCTTTAACTGCGTAGACTGGTACATACAGGTACATTCTAAACTATTTATGAATATTTTCGAACATTGCGACTTGGGACACTCTGAAATATGAACTACTTAGGTACAAAAGAATATTCTGACACATTCTATAAAGTACTTTACTTTCGAATATCATCAAATATCGTGGATACCTATGTGGAAATTATTTGAAATGAGTTTTTGGAACGTTTTGGAACATTTTAAATATTTTTGCAGCATTAAACAACATTTTGTAACAGATGGAATTTCTCAACCAAAATAAGCGTTCTTTAACTGCGTAGACTGGTACATACGGGTACTTTCTAAACTATTTATGAATATTTTCGAACATTGTGACTTGGGACACTCTGTAATATGAACTACTTCGGTACAAAAGAATATTATGACACATTCTATAAAGTACTTTACTTTCGAATATCAAGTATCGTGGATATCTCTGTAGAAATTCTTTGAAATGAGTTTCTGGAACGTTTTAAATATTTTAGCAGCATTAAACAACATTTTGTAACAGATGGAATTTCTTAACCAAAATAAGCGTTCTTTAACTGCGTAGACTGGTACATACGGGTACATTCTAAACTATTTATGAATATTTTCGAACATTGCGACTTGGGACACTCTACAATAGGAGCTACTCAAGTACACACGAATTTTCTGGCACTTTCTATAAAACAGTTTCGAGTATCATCGAATATCGTAGGTACCTTTGTAGAAAGTCTTTGAAGTGCGTTTCTGGAACGTTTTGGAACATTTTAAATAGTTTTACAACATAAAAACAAGATTTTGTAACAGATAGAATTTTTTGACCAATCTGGATATTTCGAAATTTTAGTAAAATATTCAAAAGCGTTCTTGAACTGCGTAGACAGGTACATACTGGTACATTCTGAACTATTAGAACTATTAAGAATATTCTGACACATTCTATAAAGTACTACTTTCGAATATCATCAAATATCGTGGATATCTTTGTAGACATTCTTTGAAATGTGTTTCTGGATCGTTTTGGAACATTTTAAATATTTTTGGAACATTAAACATTTTGTAACAGATGGAATACCTTAGCCAATTTGGATATTTCGAAATTTCAGTAAAATATTCATAAGTTTTCTTGAACTGCGCAGACTGGTACATTCTGAACTATTTATGACTTTTGAACATTGCAATTTGGGATAAGTTCATAAACATATTCTGTTTTATGATGGGACATTAAATTCTGGAATAATCACTCACTTTTCTTCTGTAATATGTCACTTGTCATCTATCACCTGTCAGTTGTCACCTGTCCTCCATCAGGTTCGCGAGTAGAACGGCATGAAACCCCGAGAAATGACAATTTTACATACTTACCTACTCATTCGATCAAATCTATATTTTCCACTTGTTACAGAACGACCACACCGAAGTCACCCTAGAACAAACGGGCGTTCCTAGCGCTGAATTCGAAGTTACTAGAGCAAATTGGCAACGCTACTATTGGGACTCCATGAAACAAGCGTTCGGTTTCGGGGCGTTCTTCACGTCGTAGATAGTTCAATTTTTCTTGCTGCTTTTCGAAATGAACAGCGAGTGTGTCGGTGGGGAGAAATAAAGAAATTTTCATGTGTAGAAAGAAGTCGATGATTCTTGCTTAGATATTTTGTTTCATTTGACAAACGCTTGTCCTCGATCTCCTGGATTTTGATCTCCCTTCAGTTCTAAAAGTGGTGCTTTCTCTTTATATTGCTGTTATAGCATTGTTCTCTCTCGCTCAAACTGCCCTAATGTCACTGGTTGAATGCAAAATGTTCATTGGTAGAACCCTGAGGCGACCCTCGGAAGATCAGTTCGGTATCATTTGCTAAAATTCTGGCGGAGTTTATGAATTAGGCTAGACGCCCAAATCATAAATCTCTTTTATTCTCGGTAGAACCAGAACAATCGAATGTGTTTCCCCCTTAGTACGGGAGGCAGTGTCACAAGTTACAAGTGATCTAACGCTGATCAGTTGGTATTGCTTTCGATAGATCCGGTATGTCTAATAAATGAACCAACCGTCGGTGTTTAAAAAATAAAGTAATAGAACGCCGGCAGAAGCTTGTGTTACGGATAGTTGACATCATACTAAGTTGGAAAAAAAGTGTCAGCTGCATCGTGGAGGGGGGATTATGCGTCAGCTGCTCGTATGAACTTGACACTCAAGAAAAAAGTGATAGAACGCCGGCTGAAACTTTTGTTATGTATAGTTGACATCATACTAAGTTGAGAAAAAATTGTCGGCTGCATCGTGGAGGGGGGATTATGCGTCAGCTGCTCGTATGAACTTGACACTCAAGAAAAAAGTGATAGAACGCCGGCTGAAACTTTTGTTATGTATAGTTGACATCATACTAAGTTGGGGAAAAATTGTCAGCTGCATCGTGGAGGGGGGATTATGCGTCAGCTGCTCATATGAACTTGACACTCAAGAAAAAAGTTATAGAACGCCGGCTGAAACTTTTGTTATGTATAGTTGACATCATACTAAGTTGGGGAAAAATTGTCAGCTGCATCGTGGAGGAGGAATTATGCGTCAGCTGCTCGTATGAACTTGACACTCAAGAAAAAAGTGATAGAACGCCGGCTGAAACTTTTGTTATGTATAGTTGACATCATACTAAGTTGGGGAAAAATTGTCAGCTGCATCGTGGAGGGGGAATTATGCGTCAGCTGCTCGTATGAACTTGACACTCATGAAAAAAGTGATAGAACGCCGGCTGAAACTTGTGTTACGGATAGTTGACATCATACTAAGTTGAAAAAAAAGTGTCAGCTGCATCGTGGAGGGGGGATTATGCGTCAGCTGCTCGTATGAACTTGACACTGAAGAAAAAAGTGATAGAACGCCGGCTGAAACTTTTGTTATGTATAGTTGACATCATACTAAGTTGGGGAAAAATTGTCAGCTGCATCGTGGAGGGGGGATTATGCGTCAGCTGCTCATATGAACTTGACACTCAAGAAAAAAGTTATAGAACGCCGACTGAAACTTTTGTTATGTATAGTTGACATCATACTAAGTTGGGGAAAAATTGTCAGCTGCATCGTGGAGGGGGAATTATGCGTCAGCTGCTCGTATGAACTTGACACTCAAGAAAAAAGTGATAGAACGCCGGCTGAAACTTGTGTTACGGATAGTTGACATCATACTAAGTTGAAAAAAAAGTGTCAGCTGCATCGTGGAGGGGGGATTATGCGTCAGCTGCTCGTATGAACTTGACACTCAAGAAAAAAGTGATAGAACGCCGGCTGAAACTTTTGTTATGTATAGTTGACATCATATTAAGTTGGGGAAAAATTGTCAGCTGCATCGTAGAGGGGGAATTATGCGTCAGCTACTCGTATGAACTTGACACTCAAGAAAAAAGTGATAGAACGCCGGCTGAAACTTTTGTTATGTGTAGTTGACATCATATTAAGTTGGGGAAAAATTGTCAGCTGCATCGTAGAGGGGAAATTATGCGTCAGCTACTCGTATGAACTTGACACTCAAGAAAAAAGTGATAGAACGCCGGCTGAAACTTTTGTTATGTATAGTTGACATCATATTAAGTTGGGGAAAAATTGTCAGCTGCATCGTAGAGGGGGAATTATGCGTCAGCTACTCGTATGAACTTGACACTCAAGAAAAAAGTGATAGAACGCCGGCTGAAACTTTTGTTATGTGTAGTTGACATCATACTAAGTTGGAAAATAATTGTCAGCTGCATCTTGGAAGGGGACTATGCGCATACCAAAAATTCGGGTAATTTAACCCAAAGGAATATATTGAAACTGTTTCAAAATAATGTGAAATAGCTGCATTTCACAAATCTGCGACTTACCTGTGACGAAATATTTTGAATAAAACTTTTTTTAAGTAATTTAGATCTAACCATTCGAAACAGTTTGATTTTTCGGCCAAAATCCAGGAGATGGACATCAACTATGTGCAAGCAAAGTTGATTACCTGCATTACTTTAATCTTCAAGAAGTGATAAGGCTATTGTGGGTTGGTTTTATTTTCATTTTAGCACATTGAAAACTTCTAAACTTTTATTGAACTTCACGAAAAACGGTTCATCAGTTGTACATACTTTTTTTAGTAACATATTCCAAGGACACAAACGTGCATTTGATTTTTTTTTTCGTATTTGTTTTAGGTTATTTATTTTTCATCAATGTGAGTGATACGAAAGTTTTATTACAAATAGAGTAGCTTTCAGTTGTGATTGTGACCTATATTTGAATAAAAATGTTAAAATGTTTGTTATTGTTGTTTCTTTGCCATTGATCTGGAAGTACCGTTGCCGGCTTGGAATTGACCATGGAAGAATTGTGGTCAACCGAAAAATTTATTTTGACGTGTATTATTATCAGAAAAATTATACCAGACTAACGCGTTTAAAGTTAATTTCAGACCTCATTCAAAATTTGGAGAATTATAACGGCTTTCTGCATTCGCCCGGCTCGGATTTCTGCCGTCTCACGGCAAGCCGCTATAATTTCGAAGTTTATGAAATATCGTGTGCGGAATGCTATAAGGTGTACAAAATGCAGACAAAATGATATATCAAAACGAGGATGAGCGAACATCAACGGAGCACTAAACCCCAAAACTTTTTGAATGAAACAATTTTGAATTTGCAGGAATTCTCCGCAAATTTTGATTATTAGAAATCTGAAGTTATTGCTGAGCAACGAAACTGCAGAAAAAATACTATAGAGATGATTAATATAAAAATAAAACAAGAATACCATTAACAAAATACTTGAGGGAAGTCTAGAAATGCCTTTCGACTTCCACTAGTTCCAGTTCTTAGTTTCAAAAGACACCAAACTTGTTGATTCTATTAAATTTCGGAAGAAACACTACCTGAATTTGCAAAAAAGTACAAGTTTAAAAAATAGGGTTGAGGGTGGCCCCTGAAGAACGAAACATCGTGTTGAAAATCGACCTACAGGACATGGAAGGATATTCAAAATAGAGGAGAAAGTTTCCTCGCATCGTCATTTGAGATAATCTGTGGCGTTTTTTTGTTTTCTCTCTAGTCCTCTCCTCTTCCCCTCCCTTCCCTTCCCTTTCCTTTACCTTGTGATATGGTTCGCCTTATCACACTCTTTTATTTTCCCACTCTCTCTCTTGTTTTCTTTTTTCCGCTCTCTGGTTCCCCTTATTACATTCTTGCTCCCTCTTTATCGTTCTTAACCTTTCTACTACATCTCTTGCTCTCTTTCTCTGGCCTTTCTCGGTTTTTTCTTCTATTTAGAGCACAATCGCTCTTCCTCTTTCTGATTCTTTGTATCGTTCGAATCTTCACATTTCCTAACTTCTCACTTCTCGACCTTTTTCTATCTTTAGCCTTCTCTCTCTTTTTATAGTATATCATTTCGATATGATGACGGTGTTAGATGCTTCGGTCTACGACATCATCTCCGTATTCCTTGCATTGTCCTCTATTCAGATAAACTGTGGCTCTCTTGCTTTTTAGTTTTCTCTCTTTCCCTCTGTGTATCTTTCTTTCTATTGCCCTATCGCGCGCTTTTCCACTTTCTCTCTCTTTATCTTTTTCGATGGTTCGTCTTATCTCGCTCTCCCGTTTTTTCTCGTTTATTCACCAACCTTTTTCGATTTCTCTCTTGCCTTCTCGGTGCCTTTCTAACGTTCTTAACCTTTCTATGTATCTTTCTCTCTGACCTCTTTCTAGCATTTTTTCTACCCTTAGCCCTCTTGCGCGCTTTTTCATCATCTCTAACACTCTCTCTCTTATCTCCCTTCATCTTTCTCTATGGTTCGCCTTTTTATTTTCTCTCATTTCCACTTTATCGCTCTCTTGTTTCCTCTCTAGCCTCCTTGATCCCTCTCTAGCGATTTTAATCTTTCTCCATCTCTCACTGTCTTCTTCTCTGGCCTTTCTCGCTTTTTTCCATCTAGCACTATCGCACGTCTCTTCCTCTCTCTCATTCTTTCTGTCATTCAACTCATCACGTTGCACTAACTCCTCACTCTCTCTCGCTTTCTATCTCTTCCCCCGTCTCCTCGCTCTCGTTTACTTTCTCGAGCGTTCTGATCCGTTTTTGCTCTTTTTTTTCTGACACCCCTCTTGCCTTCTCAACCTTTTGCTCTTGCTTTTTTCTATCTTTAGTCTCCTCTATCTTTCTATAGTTTGCCTTATCACATGAAATTGGTGTTGGATGCTTCAGTCTACGACATCCTCTCCGTATTCATCGCATCGTCCTCTTTTGAGATATACTGTTATTCATTTGTCCTTTTCACCGCCTACAGGGATTGATGTACTGAACGTTATCCACGTAAAATAAATCGATGCGATGTTATGCGTCTGGTTGCTGAGGGTATGGCAGTTGTATCCATCAGTTTTATTTAGAGCAAGGAATAATGGCAATGAGAAGGAGCAGAAAAGCAGTTGAGGGAGTCTTCCTCAATCACGCCCCTTATAATAATAATAATTCGTCTACAGATCACACTGGAAGACAGAAATCATAGCCGATCGTCCTCGATTTATTGCGTCTGCTCAGAGCACACGATTCCCGGACCGGAATCTGTTTATCCCGTGGTTTGAGTAGTGAAATTTGGGGTGAGGACCGGGCCAGTGCGCCTCCAAACGTGTCGAAGACAGGAAAATTTCAAGTTGGAGATAAAAAGTAACCACATCCGTTATAATTTTTATTACACAACAAAAACATTAAATGTCGCTTATAGATGAAAAATACAATAAATAAAAATAAGTACAAATTAGAAAAATTATATTTAAGGGGAAATTATCGCAATCTTAGAATATACAGAGTGTGACACGATACATTTTTCACCACGGCCTGAAGACCCGACAAACAAAAGTTATTTTGATGGGAACATGACCACAACATTTTTAATATTTGAATTTTTTCTCAGTTGGTACGAATAACGTACCAAATATTGAATATTTGATGTTTTTCCTTGGTTTCAATTTACAAAACACCGAAATAAACGACTTGAAAGTCGAACGCTTCGCAATTTTTTTACCTACCTTTTTCTATCATTATTATTTCAGCGGTTTTGAACAGGTCTTCACACTAGTTCGCTCAGATCATCAGGTACTACAGGATGTTATCGACAAAAACGACACGGGCATTTATGTTTTTTTTTTTATTTTTTTTTTATAAATATTCGGGATAACCGAAAGTAGACCCAACTCGAGCCGAGTTAATCTACGTTTACGAAACTTAACCCAATTATTTTAACGCACGGGACAACAAAACGCAAAGTTATGGCAAATAAAACGACTGTGCGGGATGCAAGGCTTCAGTGGTCCTTTTTCTTGGGCTTCTTGGGGTTGCGAGATCTGGATTTCGCTTTGCAAAGCGGGCAAATTGGGGCGTTGCGATGAATCTGCTGATGGCAACTCAAGCAAGACTTCATGGGAGGGGGCTGTTGCCTGTGAAAGTTAAAAAAATCGTTATGTGGAAACAATCGAGGATCCAGGCGGGTAGAATCGTTTGGATCAAGTTGATTACGTTACTAAATGCGTTTTCACGTTCACAACCTGGAACACGTCGTCATCAATGTCTCAAAATTTCCATATTTTTACGTTAAACACATTTGTTCAGAGTTTGTGCCCAAAAATATTGAAAATATCGAGTAACTTGTGTCGTTGAATTCCGAATTTTGTAGAACTGATAGATTTATCAAATGGTCTCCATCGACATTTCCGAAAAGTCATAGTCGGAGGCAAAATAGGTCAAAATATCTTTGGATTTATAATCAGAACAACTGCTTTAGTGATCATTCACTTCCGTAACCTCTCTCGCCTTCTCCCGCTTTCTATATATCTCTCTCTCGCTCTCTCGATTCCTCTCGTTCACCTTCCAGCACTCTCTCTGAACCTTTCTCTCTGATCTCTTTCTCTCTCGCCTTCTCGCACTTACTCTATCACCTCCTCGCTTTTTATTCATCTCTAGCCTTTCTCTTGTTACCTCTCTCGCCTTCTCGCTTTCTCTTTAATATTCGTAACTTTTCTCAATCCCTCGATTTCTTTTTCGGACTTCTTTTTCTCGCTTTTTAAAGCCTTCTAGCTTAATCTTTATCTCTAGACCCCTTGCTTTCTATTGTTTCCCTTATCTCTCTAACTTTCCATCTCTTTTACCTTCTCGCTCTCTCTCGTGTTCTTTCTCTCACCTTCTATCTCTCTTTCTTGCCATTCTCTTTCGCTTTCTCGCTTTTTTTCAATATCTAACCCCATCTATCTCACTTCTCGCTTTCTTTCTTTCCTTCGCCTTATCATGCTCTCCCTTCTTCTATTTCTCGCTCTCACGGACTCTCTCGATTTCTCGACTTCTCGCTTTCTCTAGCGTTCTCAACCTTTTCCTTTCCCGCCTTTTCTCCTACGCCTTCTTGCTTTTTTTGAATCTTTCGCTTTCTTTCTATCCTTCGCCTTATCATACTCTCCCATCTTCTAACTCTCTCACGTTTTCACGGTCTCTCACTCTTTCTCGTTTCCTCTTGCTTTCTCGTTTTTTCTCTAGCGTTCTCAACCTTTTCCTTTCCCGCCTTTTCTCCTACGCCTTCTTGCTTTTTTTGAATCTTTCGCTTTCTTTCTATCCTTCGCCTTATCATACTCTCCCATCTTCTAACTCTCTCACGTTTTCACGGTCTCTCACTCTTTCTCGTTTCCTCTTGCTTTCTCGTTTTTTCTCTAGCGTTCTCAACCTTTTCCTTTCCCGACTTTTCTCCTACGCCTTCTTGCTTTTTTTGAATCTTTCGCTTTATATTTCTCTTGTCTTCTCGCTTTCTTTCTATCCTTCGCCTTATCATACTCTCCCATCTTCTAACTCTCTCACGTTTTCACGGTCTCTCACTCTTTCTCGTTTCCTCTTGCTTTCTCGTTTTTTCTCTAGCGTTCTCAACCTTTTCCTTTCCCGCCTTTTCTCCTACGCCTTCTTGCTTTTTTTGAATCTTTCGCTTTCTTTCTATCCTTCGCCTTATCATACTCTCCCATCTTCTAACTCTCTCACGTTTTCACGGTCTCTCACTCTTTCTCGTTTCCTCTTGCTTTCTCGTTTTTTCTCTAGCGTTCTCAACCTTTTCCTTTCCCGCCTTTTCTCCTACGCCTTCTTGCTTTTTTTGAATCTTTCGCTTTCTTTCTATCCTTCGCCTTATCATACTCTCCCATCTTCTAACTCTCTCACGTTTTCACGGTCTCTCACTCTTTCTCGTTTCCTCTTGCTTTCTCGTTTCCTCTTGCTTTCTCGTTTTTTCTCTAGCGTTCTCAACCTTTTCCTTTCCCGACTTTTCTCCTACGCCTTCTTGCTTTTTTTGAATCTTTCGCTTTATATTTCTCTTGTCTTCTCGCTTTCTTTCTATCCTTCGCCTTATCATACTCTCCCATCTTCTAACTCTCTCACGTTTTCACGGTCTCTCACTCTTTCTCGTTTCCTCTTGCTTTCTCGTTTTTTCTCTAGCGTTCTCAACCTTTTCCTTTCCCGCCTTTTCTCCTACGCCTTCTTGCTTTTTTTGAATCTTTCGCTTTCTTTCTATCCTTCGCCTTATCATACTCTCCCATCTTCTAACTCTCTCACGTTTTCACGGTCTCTCACTCTTTCTCGTTTCCTCTTGCTTTCTCGTTTTTTCTCTAGCGTTCTCAACCTTTTCCTTTCCCGCCTTTTCTCCTACGCCTTCTTGCTTTTTTTGAATCTTTCGCTTTCTTTCTATCCTTCGCCTTATCATACTCTCCCATCTTCTAACTCTCTCACGTTTTCACGGTCTCTCACTCTTTCTCGTTTCCTCTTGCTTTCTCGTTTTTTCTCTAGCGTTCTCAACCTTTTCCTTTCCCGCCTTTTCTCCTACGCCTTCTTGCTTTTTTTGAATCTTTCGCTTTCTTTCTATCCTTCGCCTTATCATACTCTCCCATCTTCTAACTCTCTCACGTTTTCACGGTCTCTCACTCTTTCTCGTTTCCTCTTGCTTTCTCGTTTTTTCTCTAGCGTTCTCAACCTTTTCCTTTCCCGCCTTTTCTCCTACGCCTTCTTGCTTTTTTTGAATCTTTCGCTTTCTTTCTATCCTTCGCCTTATCATACTCTCCCATCTTCTAACTCTCTCACGTTTTCACGGTCTCTCACTCTTTCTCGTTTCCTCTTGCTTTCTCGTTTTTTCTCTAGCGTTCTCAACCTTTTCCTTTCCCGACTTTTCTCCTACGCCTTCTTGCTTTTTTTGAATCTTTCGCTTTATATTTCTCTTGTCTTCTCGCTTTCTTTCTATCCTTCGCCTTATCATACTCTCCCATCTTCTAACTCTCTCACGTTTTCACGGTCTCTCACTCTTTCTCGTTTCCTCTTGCTTTCTCGTTTTTTCTCTAGCGTTCTCAACCTTTTCCTTTCCCGCCTTTTCTCCTACGCCTTCTTGCTTTTTTTGAATCTTTCGCTTTCTTTCTATCCTTCGCCTTATCATACTCTCCCATCTTCTAACTCTCTCACGTTTTCACGGTCTCTCACTCTTTCTCGTTTCCTCTTGCTTTCTCGTTTTTTCTCTAGCGTTCTCAACCTTTTCCTTTCCCGCCTTTTCTCCTACGCCTTCTTGCTTTTTTTGAATCTTTCGCTTTCTTTCTATCCTTCGCCTTATCATACTCTCCCATCTTCTAACTCTCTCACGTTTTCACGGTCTCTCACTCTTTCTCGTTTCCTCTTGCTTTCTCGTTTTTTCTCTAGCGTTCTCAACCTTTTCCTTTCCCGACTTTTCTCCTACGCCTTCTTGCTTTTTTTGAATCTTTCGCTTTCTTTCTATCCTTCGCCTTATCATACTCTCCCATCTTCTAACTCTCTCACGTTTTCACGGTCTCTCACTCTTTCTCGTTTCCTCTTGCTTTCTCGTTTTTTCTCTAGCGTTCTCAACCTTTTCCTTTCCCGCCTTTTCTCCTACGCCTTCTTGCTTTTTTTGAATCTTTCGCTTTCTTTCTATCCTTCGCCTTATCATACTCTCCCATCTTCTAACTCTCTCACGTTTTCACGGTCTCTCACTCTTTCTCGTTTCCTCTTGCTTTCTCGTTTTTTCTCTAGCGTTCTCAACCTTTTCCTTTCCCGCCTTTTCTCCTACGCCTTCTTGCTTTTTTTGAATCTTTCGCTTTCTTTCTATCCTTCGCCTTATCATACTCTCCCATCTTCTAACTCTCTCACGTTTTCACGGTCTCTCACTCTTTCTCGTTTCCTCTTGCTTTCTCGTTTTTTCTCTAGCGTTCTCAACCTTTTCCTTTCCCGACTTTTCTCCTACGCCTTCTTGCTTTTTTTGAATCTTTCGCTTTATATTTCTCTTGTCTTCTCGCTTTCTTTCTATCCTTCGCCTTATCATACTCTCCCATCTTCTAACTCTCTCACGTTTTCACGGTCTCTCACTCTTTCTCGTTTCCTCTTGCTTTCTCGTTTTTTCTCTAGCGTTCTCAACCTTTTCCTTTCCCGCCTTTTCTCCTACGCCTTCTTGCTTTTTTTGAATCTTTCGCTTTATATTTCTCTTGTCTTCTCGCTTTCTTTCTATCCTTCGCCTTATCATACTCTCCCATCTTGTAACTCTCTCACGTTTTCACGGTCTCTCACTCTTTCTCGTTTCCTCTTGCTTTCTCGTTTTTTCTCTAGCGTTCTCAACCTTTTCCTTTCCCGACTTTTCTCCTACGCCTTCTTGCTTTTTTGAATCTTTCGCTTTATATTTCTCTTGTCTTCTTGCTTTCTTTCTATCCTTCGCCTTATCATACTCTCCCATCTTCTAACTCTCTCACGTTTTCACGGTCTCTCACTCTTTCTCGTTTCCTCTTGCTTTCTCGTTTTTTCTCTAGCGTTCTCAACCTTTTCCTTTCCCGCCTTTTCTCCTACGCCTTCTTGCTTTTTTTGAATCTTTCGCTTTATATTTCTCTTGTCTTCTCGCTTTCTTTCTATCCTTCGCCTTATCATACTCTCCCATCTTCTAACTCTCTCACGTTTTCACGGTCTCTCACTCTTTCTCGTTTCCTCTTGCTTTCTCGTTTTTTCTCTAGCGTTCTCAACCTTTTCCTTTCCCGCCTTTTCTCCTACGCCTTCTTGCTTTTTTTGAATCTTTCGCTTTATATTTCTCTTGTCTTCTCGCTTTCTTTCTATCCTTCGCCTTATCATACTCTCCCATCTTCTAACTCTCTCACGTTTTCACGGTCTCTCACTCTTTCTCGTTTCCTCTTGCTTTCTCGTTTTTTCTCTAGCGTTCTCAACCTTTTCCTTTCCCGCCTTTTCTCCTACGCCTTCTTGCTTTTTTTGAATCTTTCGCTTTCTTTCTATCCTTCGCCTTATCATACTCTCCCATCTTCTAACTCTCTCACGTTTTCACGGTCTCTCACTCTTTCTCGTTTCCTCTTGCTTTCTCGTTTTTTCTCTAGCGTTCTCAACCTTTTCCTTTCCCGCCTTTTCTCCTACGCCTTCTTGCTTTTTTTGAATCTTTCGCTTTCTTTCTATCCTTCGCCTTATCATACTCTCCCATCTTCTAACTCTCTCACGTTTTCACGGTCTCTCACTCTTTCTCGTTTCCTCTTGCTTTCTCGTTTCCTCTTGCTTTCTCGTTTTTTCTCTAGCGTTCTCAACCTTTTCCTTTCCCGACTTTTCTCCTACGCCTTCTTGCTTTTTTTGAATCTTTCGCTTTATATTTCTCTTGTCTTCTCGCTTTCTTTCTATCCTTCGCCTTATCATACTCTCCCATCTTCTAACTCTCTCACGTTTTCACGGTCTCTCACTCTTTCTCGTTTCCTCTTGCTTTCTCGTTTTTTCTCTAGCGTTCTCAACCTTTTCCTTTCCCGCCTTTTCTCCTACGCCTTCTTGCTTTTTTTGAATCTTTCGCTTTCTTTCTATCCTTCGCCTTATCATACTCTCCCATCTTCTAACTCTCTCACGTTTTCACGGTCTCTCACTCTTTCTCGGTTCCTCTTGCTTTCTCGTTTTTTCTCTAGCGTTCTCAACCTTTTCCTTTCCCGCCTTTTCTCCTACGCCTTCTTGCTTTTTTTGAATCTTTCGCTTTATATTTCTCTTGTCTTCTCGCTTTCTTTCTATCCTTCGCCTTATCATACTCTCCCATCTTCTAACTCTCTCACGTTTTCACGGTCTCTCACTCTTTCTCGTTTCCTCTTGCTTTCTCGTTCTTTCTCTAGCGTTATCAATCTTTTTCGTCTTCTCCCTTTCTGTCTTTTCTTCATTGGTCTTTTTCTTCCCCTCTCTCTTCTTCTATCGCTGGCGTTATCACATTCTCTCATCTTCTCACTTTCTCTTGCTTTCTATCTCTCTCGTCTTCTCGTTCTCACTCTCTTTCTGTATCGTTTCTCTTCTCTCTCCTTCACTATCTCTTTAGCGTTCTAGACTTGTCTCGCACCTTTCTCTCTTTCGCCCCGTCCTTTTTGCGTTCTCGCTTTTAAAAAAAATCCTAGTTTTCCGTCTCTCGTCTTTTAGGTTTTTTTATACCCTTCGCCTTATCATTCCCTCCCATCTTTAAATTTCTTTCGCGCTTTCACGGCCCATCTCTTCATTTTTTTCGTTTCGCCTCCCTCGCCATCTTTCTTTCTGGCTTATCTTTTATGCATTTTCTCTGTCTCTAGCCTTCTCGTTCTTTCTACCTCCTCTCTCGTTTTCTATCGTTTGCCTTACCATATACTCTCTCTCGTTGACTCTCGCCTTCTAGCCCTCTCTAGCGTTCTTAACTTTCCCATCTATTGTCCTCTTTATCTCTGGCTTCTCTTTCTCGCCTTCTCGCTTTTTCTTCATCTCCAGCCCTCTCACTCTTTCTTTTTCCCTCTTTCTTTTGTTCGCCTTATCACATTATCCCATTTTCTCATTCTGTCTCTCTCGCCTTCTTGATCTCGTTTTATTTTTCTCGCCTTCTCGCTCTTTTTCTGTAGCGTTCTAAACATGTATCGCGCTCTTTCTTTTTGACCTCTCTATCTCGCCTTCTCACCCTCTCACACCTTCCTCCCCTTTATCTTTTACCTTCTTACTTTTTATCCATCCCTAGCCGTTTCTCCCTTGTCTTGTCGCTTCCTTTGTATTACTTGCCCTTTCATACTTTCCCATCTCCTCACTCAGTTTCGCTTTCTTGGTCTGTCGTTCGTTCTCTTGTTTTCCCGCTCTCTCCCTAGCGTTTTTTAATAACCTTCTTTCTTCCCTCTTTATCTCTTTCTCACTGGCTTCGCTTTCCCGTCTTCCCGATTTTTCTCCATCTCTAGCTCTTCCGCTCTTTCTCTCCCCTCTCTAGCTCTTTCTTTCGCCTTATATTGCTTTCGCCTTCTCGCTCTCTCTCGTTTCGCTTTCTCTTATCGTTTCCCTCTCAAATTCTCGCTATCGTTTCCTTTCTCTTTTATTCTCGCTCTCGTTACATTTCTCTCACCTCGTTTTTCCCTTTGCATCCTTAATCTTTCTCATTCTCTTGCTTTATGAAATCTCTCACTTTCTCTCTCTCCTCTCTCTTTCTCTCTCTTATCTCTCTATTTCTCCCTCTATTTCTCTCTCCTCTCTCTCTATTTCTCTCTCCTCGCTCTCTCTTTCTCTCCCTCCTCTCTCTCTTTCTCTCTCATATCTCTTTCTCTCTTTCTTTCTCTCTCTCCCTCTATCTCTCTTTCTCTCTCTCTTTCTCCCTATCTTTCTCTCTCCCTTTTTCCCTCTCTCTTCCTTTCTCTTTCTTTATCTCTCTCTCTCTCTCTTTCTCTCTCTCTTTCTCTCACTCTCGCTTGATCGCCAATTCTCTTTTTTGATGTCAGAAATACGATGCTTTTCTGGAAGCCTACTTGTATGTATGTTAAAGATATTCAATTAAAGCAAAATATATTCCGGAAATTATTGAAAAGTGTAGGTATGGGTTGAAAATTGAAATTGCGGCACCTTAGACTAAGATCCGACCTGAAAGTGGGCGTAGGGGGTCCGCCGTGGGGGGACGAGGACAAGGACCCTGGTCTGCCGGAATCTTGTTTGTTCGTGACCAGCCTCAGTGGATTCGGTGGTGGCAGAAACGTTGGAGGCAACGGCGGGGCTAGGGAGCTGATTGAGTTGTCATTCGGGGCGATTGGTCGGTTCCAGTCTGCAGATTTGTTGAACGCCGACGTCTGAGACTTGGTCGAGTTGTAGAGTTGCGAGAATTTTCTGAAAAAAAAAAAAAAAAAAAAAAAACTAACTTATACTCTAGTAAGTACATCTTTCTCAAGTGGATTACTACAACTAGCGTCGGATTGTCGGCAAGGCAGCCATCCGGGAAATTCACGAACGCCCCCTCCCCAATGGGCTTTTACTACCAGTCGCCCAATAACTTTTTGTTTGTTGTAGAACTAAAGAGTGACAGTGACAGGCAAAAAATTTCCCTAGCCATGACGTCCTTATTTTTTGTCCGATTTAATGATAATATTCCCCAATGGCATAGCCTATACAGGTTGAGGATCGTTATTATTATTATTATTTAGTGTAGGTGATAATCGGCCCCTTATTTTCAAATGAATACATTCATCTTCCTTTTAAACTTTTTCTGATAGTTTTTTTCCTGACTTCACTGTTGTAAAAATTGATTCTTGTGCAAAATTATGAGTAAAAATATATTTTTCTATTTAATTTTTCATGTAAGTAATTAGAAACGGACTTTAACAAGGCTTTAACAAATTTCATTGAGTTCAGTTGAAGGCAGGAGGGAGTCATTTCCCTCCATATTTTTTTCCGCTTCTGTTCGTGAAATTTTTGACGTTTCTATATGGCAAACTTTGAATTTTAGCATGAACAAATCAAATATTCTTGGAATCTGCATAACATTTTGCGTATATAGTGCGAATTGCAAGCAAATCTGCCGATTTTGTATTTTTCATGATTTTTAGGGGTCTACCCCTTTGAACTTTTTTCGATTTTGCGAATTGCTTTGTTTTACATAGATTGACTCGAAATTCACAAATCGAATCAATTTGATCATTCTGAATTGATTTGGCGTTCGCAGAACCGTTTCCGCGTTGAAAAATTAATTATTTTTTTACTTCTATTCGAAATATTTTCGACTTATATCCCTTTTATATGTCAAACCTTGAATCTGAGCATAAACAAATTAAATATTTTGGAAATCTGCATGGAATTTAGCGTTTATAATGCGGGGGTCTACCGCTTGGGACATTTTTTCGATTTTCAAATACCTAATTTTCTCAAAATGGTTGAGTTGGTAGGAATTCGGTCAGGATGTTGAGGAAAACCAAATTTTAAATTGTCGACGTTTCGAAACTATAGTGTTTCATCTTCAGGATTATTTCGGGTAGTTCTCTGAATTAAAATGGAATGGAATGGAAAATCGCGAGTATATATATTAAGTTGTGGTTCTCGTCCCAAAAGTATACGTTGGCCAAACAGGCAGAACACTCAAAAACAGCATATGTGAACATCAAAATTGTATAAAAAAGTTAAACAAACTCAACATACGCTAATCATACTTAGTGATAAGACAGGATGTGTATTTAAGTCTCAAGTATTTGCGGAAATATGGGCCTATTCTTGAGTGATGACTGGCATTTTTTAGGACACATTTCAACCGCGAAAAAAACGATTGAAACACTCAAAATTCTTACTTCTCATCACTAGCAGTGAATTTTATTCAGGTCAAGTTGGTAACTGTTAATGAATAATTTCCCATTCATTTGAAGTTGAATGGCTCGAAAAGTTGGCCGTGCAAATATGCAAAGATCAACGTTAACAATTTCACATGAATAAATTCACTAAATATTTTGCATAGAATCATCGTTTTGGATGCTCTTGAAAGAAGGTTGAATTTTTGGATAAAAAATGCCTTTTTTTAATAAAAAAATGTGTGAAACAGGTGAATTAGGGTGTGTACATTGTGCTAGTGTGTTTGGTCTTCTTTTGCTGTAGATATGTGTCCTAATAAATGCCAGTCTTGTCACTCAAAAACAGGCCCATATCTCCAAAATTACTAGACCAGTGACCACCAAAAATTTCATTTGGCTTTTTGTTTAGGAGACCAAATTACGTGACTAATTTTTTTTTTATTGCTTGTGGCTATTAGTTGACGGATTTTCACCAAGGGAAAATAATATAAACAACCCTTTTATTTATAAGGGACGTAGGTAATGATTATTTTACTTACTCTGGTGTAACACTAGACCCTTCTTCTTCATGTAACTCGGGTAGTCGTTCCAGACCCAAACACTCTCTCCTTAGACGATCAATTTCATTTTTCAGAGGAAGATACTCCTCATGTAGGCGAACGGCAGACCCCATGGACCTACTTCGGCTTTCGTCAGCCTGCTTGATAACCCCCTCCATCTGAAAGAAATATTATCGTGTGCTTTCGAAAGAACTACCTCAAAATATTACCGCATTTATATCGGCATGAATCTGACGAAGCTCCTCGACATGGGACATTTTTTCTTGCAGTAACAGATCCATTTCTTGCTTGTACTCTGATAAACATTTTTCTTCTTGGTCTTGAGTTTCTATTTCAAAAATCAATCGAGCTTTGAGTTTCTCTAGTTGGATTGTTTTCGATCTGAAAGAAGTATTGATTTTCTTCGAATTATGAATTACACCCAGGTAACTGTACTAACCTTATTTCTTTGAGGGCTTCTAACTTTGCAAAAACGGCCTGTTCATCCATTGAAGACATATTCATTGAAAATAAAAGTGACGAACAAATTGTATCTACTTTATATCGTTTTGTTTATAAATGAAAATCTTAGGTCGATCTGACGTTTGATTGACACACGAAACACAGATGACAGATCAGATGTGCGTTCGGTCACAGAACACCTTAACTAGTAGTAGTTAAGGTGTTCTGTGGTTCGATTCATGCATAATGCATATAGCACATAATATTGGAACTTGGAACTACACCAATATTCTGATATGTATTCTGTGATTCTGTGCTAATAGTATTTTTGAAAGTGTTTATTTTTCTGCGCCATCGAAATAATATAAACGCTGATTCAGGTACATGCGAATGCATTTTTGATGCTCGTGCCTGAAAACTGCATGACAATTCAAACATGTGCCTTTCACTTGCGTTTCTTTCACAACGTCATATTTTATTTGATTCTGTTATAATTTTGTTAATGCTGGAGTGATGCCATTTGAGTTTTTCAAATAGTCCCGATGAATTTTTCCTGTATCTTTTATTATTCAAACCAGATTTTGTCGCAATTCCGTGCTCAACCTGCGTTTTTCAAACATGTTGAGTTGACAGGCACAGGTTTGAACGTGGACAGGACTACATTTCTCATGGGATATAGTTCTGTGGTTTGTTTTCCAGATATTTTTTGACACTTGACAATTGGTCTGTCTGAATTGAAACAAAAGTGGACACAAAAGTGAAAAATTGATAGTGAAAATGGAGTTAGTTCTAATGTAATCATTTTGATTTTTATACATGAAACCATAGGAACTTTTATTGGAAAGAGGAAGAGTTTTCGTAAAAAATGTTGGTAACTGAAGCTTGTTATGAGGGTTCTCAGGATTGAAGCTAGATATATTGCTGGGCGATGTTGGCTTTGACGATACCAGCGATGGAGTGATCAACGTTATCATTGGCCGATGATCTCAAATTGACCAATAAAAACGTTGAATTATTAATCGTATCGCCAAAGTAAAAATCGCTTGGCAGCAAACGTAGCTTAACCCCACGGTAACAGGAAACGAAAACACGAACTGTTCTGTGAACACGAAAACTTGACAACATCGCAGTTTTACTTCATGTTTCGTGTTTGATATTTGCCGAGTTTTTAATACTCGTCTACCCACTTACCTCAATTTTATTTTAGAATTTGTGGTAAAAACAGTACGTGCATTATTTAAATATCGATCTATTTGTCCCATTGTGTGTTGAAGCTTTCAGATTTTCTGCTGGTGCATCGTTAATTTTTTCTGTAGTAGTACGCCATATTTCGCTGCTCTGACAAAAAAGTTGAAACATTCTCGAAGATGAAATACTCACTGCTAATTTCATTTTTTGTTGTGATCATTGCGTATCCTACGAATCAAGGTAGGTCTCTGATGCATGTTTACTCTGTTGATGATATTTCTGTATATTTCATAATTGCATTTTTTATGTAGTTGGTACAAAGTCCCCAGTTGGTGATGAAATAAATATAGACGGCAAAAATCATACCATTCCTGATGCTATCGATATCCAAACAGTTGTGCCACCAGGTGAGTAAAGTTATAGAGTGAACTTCTATCTTCAAATGCTAATAATTTGATTTGACAGATGAAATAGCCTACCTCGACTTGCTTGAAATTGGACTTTTTCAATGTTTTATAACTTTGGGTGGCTTAGCATCTGTTTCATCTAGTCAGATTGGATTTGTTGGAAAAAATGTCACAATTCCCAGCACTAATAGAATATATTAGAATTTAATCATACTGCTACAGCTATCATCGTAGATGGATATGCTTGTCAACAAATAAAAAAAGTAGTTCCACAAGGGTCTCACTTGGGGCCCTCACATTTGATATTTTCAGATGATATAAATATCTACATTTTCATACAGATTTCTAACTCAAAACTTTAACACGATATAAATAACTCACACGAATAGTCCCTCACAAATGACAGCTCTAAATTTTGACGAATGCATCGTTTTATTTTTCACAAAAATCAAAATATCCTTTTAATTTTCAATACAAGATGAATGGATCAAACATGAAACATGTTGACAAACCCTTGATGACTTGGGAATTCTGTTTGTTTTCCAACTAACTATACTCAAAGCAAACCAAATTCTTGGTTTCATTTTATGCAACCCAAGCAAAACATTTCTGAACATTCCAAATCTTTATTTGATGATCTTGTTCAATTCATTACTTGCCCTGAACTATTGAGATTATTAAACTTCAGAATACTGATTAGAACCACCTACAATAGTGATCATTTTAGGTTTATTTCGGTTCTGAAAATTATCAGTCCTGGGACGTCAGGATCATGCGCAGTTGACGAGAAGTGTGCTCTTTAGGTTCATATTCGCTCATTTTTTCTCAACTGCACATGATCCTGACGTCCCAGTACTAATTATTTTCAGAATCAAAACAAAGCTTTTATAAAACCAAAAAGTGAAGTGCCATCCATCCATGTTATATTTTTTCATATGTGAATAACCACCTTATGATTTGTTCTTACTGGGGAATCCCCAATTTATTGGTAGTTTTTAAGGGATTTACCGGATTTTCCTTCTTCATCTGATCTGATGATGAAATAATTCTGAGGCTTGAATAAACTACTTTTCCTTCGGGCAATCACGATATTATTTTGAGCACAAATTACATTTCATCCATACTTCAATGGCTTTTGCATAAAAGAGAGCGCGAGAGAGAGAGGAAAGAGAGGGAGAGAAAGAGAGAGGAAAAGCAAGCAAGGCGAGCTAGACAGAGGAAAAGAGCAAGGAAAGTGCGAGAGAAAGAGCGAGCAAGAGCAAGGAGAAAGCGAGAGTGAGTGAGTAAAGAGCGGGAGAGCTGGTAAAGAGAGAGAGATATATTTTGAAGAGAGAGGGTGTGTGAGGGGCGAGCGCGAGGAGGAGGACAGAGCTGAGGGGTGAGTGGGAAGGACGAGAGGAGAGAAGTGGGGAGAGCGAAGAGAGAGTGGGGAAAGAGAGGAAGTGAAGAGAGAGAGAGAGAGAGAAAGAATGAGGAGAGAAAGCGCCGAGCGAGTGAAGAGCTAGTAAACGAGCGAAGAAAGAGAAAGGTGAGCGAGAGATAGAGCAAAAGCGTGCGAGGAGAAAGAGAGCAGAAGAGCAAAAAGAGAGAGTAAAAGCGAGAATAAAAAGAGCTTAACGAGTAAAAGAGAGCAAGAAATGAGAGAGAGCAAGGGCAGAAAGCGGGGATAGAGAGTGCAAGAGAAGAAGGGAAAGCGAAAGAGAGAAGGAGCGAGCGAGTTAAGATCGAGGACATAGAGCGCGAGACAGGGTGCGCGAGAGGGAGCAAAAGAGGTAGAGAGAGCAAAAGCTGGAGAGAGAACAAAAGAGGGACAGAAAGCAAAAGAGGGAGAGATAAATAAAGAGTGGGAGAGAGCAAAAGATGAGCTAGAGCGCACGAGATAGAAAGCGCGAAAGAAATAAAAAGAGCAAACAATAGAGAGCAAGAGAGTGCGAACTGGAGCGAGCGATAGAGAGCAAAAGAGAGCACTAACTGGAGCGAGCGATAAAGAGCAAAAGAGAGCGCGAACTGAAGCGAGTGAGGAAAGAGAAAGAACTGGAGCGAGGAAAGAGCGAGAACTGGAGCAAGCGAGGAAAGAGCGAGAACTGGAGCAAGCGAGGAAAGAGCGAAAACGAGGGGAAGAGCGGCAAGTGAGGAAAGAGCGAGAAAGAGGGGAAGAGCGGCAAGCGAGGAAAGAGCGAGAAGAACGAAAAGAGAGAGTAAAAGCGATAATAAAAAGAGCGTAACGAGTAAAAGAGAGCAAGAAAGGAGAGAGAGCAAGGGCAGAAAGCGGGGATAGAGAGTACAAGAGAAGAAGGGAAAGTGAAAGAGAGCGAACGCGAGAGAAAGAGCGAGCGAGTTAAGATCGAAAAGATAGAGCGCGAGGGAGCAAGAGAGAGCAAAAGCCGGAGAGAGAGCAAAAGAGGGACAGAGAGCAAAAGAGGGAGAAAGAGCAAAAGAGGGAGAGAGAGTAAAAGATGAGCAAGAGCGCACAAGATAGAAAGCGCGAAAGAAATAGCAAGAGCGAACAATAGAGAGCAAGAGAGTGCGAACTGGAGCGAGCGATAGAGAGCAAAAGAGCACGAACTGGAGCGAGCGATAAAGAGCAAAAGAGAGCGCGATCTGGAGCGAGCGAGGAAAGAGAGGGAACTGGAGCGAGCGAGGAAAGAGCGAGAAAGAGGGGAAGAGCGGCAAGTGAGAAAAGAGCGAGAAGAGCGAAAAGAGGTAGTAAAAGCGACAATAAAAAGAGCGTTACGAGTCAAAGAGAGCGAGCGCGAGAGAAAGAGCGAGCGAGTTGAGATCGAAAAGATAGAGCGCGAGAGGGAGCAAAAAAGGAAGAGAGAGCAAAAGTCGGAGAGAGAGCAAAAGAGGAACATAGAGCAAAAGAGGGACAGAGCAAAAGAGGGAGAGAGAGCAAAAGATAAGCGAGAGCGCACGAGATAGAAAGCGCGAAAGAAAGCAAGAGCGAACAATAGAGAGCAAGAGAGTGCGAACTGGAGCGAGCGATAGAGAGCAAAAGAGAGCACGAACTGGAGCGAGCGATAAAGAGCAAAAGAGAGCGCGAACTGGAGCGAGCGAGAAAGAAGGGAAGAGCGGCAAGCGAGGAAAGAGCGAGAAGAGCGAAAAAAGAAAGTAAAAGCGATAATAAAAAGAGCGTAACGAGTAAAAGAGAGCAAGAAAGGAGAGAGAGCGCAAGGGCAGAAAGCGGGGATAGAGAGTACAAGAGAAGAAGGGAAAGCGAAAGAGAGCGAGCGCGAGAGAAAGAACGAACGAGGAGATAGAGCGCGAGACAGAGTGCGCGAGAGGGAGCAAAAAAGGAAGAGAGAGCAAAAGCCGGAGAGAGCAAAAGAGGGACAGATAGGAAAAGAGGGACAGAGAGCAAAAGAAGGACACAGAGCAAAAGAGGGTCAGAGAGCAAAAGAGGGTCAGAGAGCGAAAGATGAAGAGAGAGCGAAAGATGAAGAGAGAGCGAAAGATGGAGAGAGAACAAAAGATGAGCGAGAGCGCACGAGATAGAAAGCGTAAAAGAAATAAAAAGAGCGAGCATTAGAGATCAGTAGAGTGCGAACTGGAGCGAGCGAAGAATGAGCGAGCGAGGAAAGAGCGATAAAGGGGAGAAGAGCGGCAAGCGATGGCAAAAAAGGGGAGAGGAGAGGGAGAGGGCGGTCGTTATCCATAGAAACCTCGAGTTACTCGGGGATCCAATAGCATTTTCAAAAACCTCATTAAGTATGTGGGTCAAACTTGTAGGGCCATGCAAGTACGGATCAAAGAGCACATTGTTTATATCTGTTTTTCGGGAGATCAGAAAAATGTTCGAAAGTTGGGCTGACTTCTTTATGTTTGAGTCAAATCAGTTTGGTTACTAATTTTTATCACTATGCGACTTGTTCTGACTAATCCTGTGTTTCTATTTCAGAACCAACAGTAACACCATCGAATAACATTACCACTACTACTGTACCATCTACTACTACGAATACCACCAACTCGACAACAGCTTCTCCAACTACTCCAACAACTCCAATAACTCCTCCAACCAATGTCACAACTCCAGTAACTCCAACAAATGGAACCACTGCTACTACACCAATTCCCAAACCGACTAATGCTACAACTCCTTCGACTACTCCTATTGCTCCGACCTCAAGCTCTGGTACAACGACGGTCAAACCAGTTCCCACCACAGAAAAACCCGAGCCAGAGAGAAGGTATGTTTATCGAACTATTCCATCTGTCAGGATTCGAAAAATTACAAAAAAACGTGTTTTTCTACGACCGCACGCCTTTTAGTTTTAAATTTGACTGATTTAGAGTAGCACATGACAAAAGGAAAGAGGGTGTTTTTTCGTAATTTTTCAAGCAAAAACCAAATGCCAAGCAAACTTTTCAAAAAAAAAATAATGAAAAAAAAAAACGTGAACTTTATGTGTGACATATATAAACTATGGGTTTCCACAAGAACTAACAAGTCCTCATGCATTTCCTCAATTGCTTTTGTTTACTGTCGCCATCATATACGGGCCAAGAACAGGTCCTTGAGGTACCCCGCTTGAGTGTATTAATACCGTATTACTTTCAAGGCATATCCATAATATATTATTGTTGCCATGTGATCTGTTTTATTGTCCCGAATTTTTGAAAAAGAATTGTCTTGCGTTTTACTATTTGCAGAACAATCTTATAGCCTCAGACTTTTTGTAACGCCGTTTTCTTGAGATGATTCCTTGGTCTGGAATACAATGTTATCTCTTATTTGTGTGCGAAATAACACGCCTCAGAGTGTGGCGAATTCGCGTACCTACAGTCTATATTTACACAGAAGTGTATATGTTGCAGCTTGCCGGAGTTTCTTTCTTTCCTTATCAATTTGTTTATTATTATTATGTTATCTGTGGATGCATTGCATTCTGTGATGATTAACAGATTCGTAATTTCAAAGATGAGCAACAGTTATCTCGGCGCAAAGTCATTGCCGATACTGATATTGCTAGCATAACACGAAATTTAGATTCAGTTTTTATTTCCACAGCCGATTGTGAACGGCTATCCTCAAATTACCAGGAAAGCTGATATCACCTCAAGGTTACGCAGCTGGAGATACATCCGATTGTCGTACAAAACTGTGTCTGACATTGATACCAACATTTTATCAACATAAAATGTGGTGGATAGTACCAATTTTCAATCGCCACACGTTCCAATCCAATATTGAATACGACTTCATAAAACCCTATACAGGGTGTCAATTTGAAATCTTCCCTCCCTTGATATCTTCCTTCCAGTATACTATAGGAGGAATCTGAAAAACAGATCAATTTTATTTTCAAGGTGGACACTTTCAAGGAATATTTGTAGCCCTCGTGGTTCAACCCCCTAGGAGGGGTAGATGTTACCCTTAGAATTTTAAATGGGAAACGATGTCGAGTGGCACATCATTTTGATTGGTGTTTAATTCTTTTTCCAATGGTACTCTGACCAGAACTGGTTAGAATATTAGGTTGCAACCCTTCATTAGGGGTAACATTAGCCATTAGCTCCAAAAAATTTACATCAAAAAGAAGTCTAATAATAAACGTAGAAATTTACAGATAGCCTTCCTTTTTTGCTACTTCTTTAAAAAAAAATTGTTGTCAGGCAAAAAATTTTTGAGCAAATTTGAATGATGTGGTAGTATTGTGATTATAATTATACCTGTTGGGCTGTTTAGTGATTACTTCAATGAGTGCATAAAAGTATAAAAATGGTTCATTCTTCAAGAATGAATTGAAATAATTGTAATTTATGGAGAAGTTGGAAAGTGCGCACGAAGGGCGGCATGTCTTTTTAACGAAAGACATCCAAATTGTAATGTAAGTCACCGGTATGTGCTTGATTTGGTGAATAAGTTTTATAAAACTGGTGACAAAAAAAATAACCCGAGAGTACTAAATGAAGAAACTCAAATTGAAGAATGGCCACCAAGGTCTCCGGATCTCACTCCTTTAGATTTCTTTCTATGGGGTCATTTGAAGTCTAAAATGTATGAGAAGAAGATTTGAGAGAGAAAGTCGTGAGGCATTGCGGAGAAATAACTCCCGAGATTCTCAACCATGTGGGCGGCAATGGAAGCTCGTTCGTACCATTGTATGTGTAGTGTTTTCTGTAATGTTTTGGGGTCGTTTCATACGTAAACCCAGCAAGACGTACAACATCCAACTTAATATCTAATTCTTGTCCATGTCCCAACACGCGGGAACTCCGTCCTTCACTTGTCACTTGTCATGTTACGGGCATGAACACGTAGAACACTTACAGTGTTGCCAACATCATTTGGCAATCGGACTACAGTATGGAAGTTGGTGAAAACATTATAGAAAATTTGTTTCTCTCATTGTCAAGTCATCAGATTTTGATTCAACAATTTAATAAAAGATCTCTTTTTTGATTTATTGCTTACATGTTTGTCTCTAGAACGAATATTTCAAAATGTGGCCTCCGGTATAATTGTTGACCTGTTTTTTATTTTTACTGCAAATCATTGTACCAACAGTTATTCAGGGTGGCTCGTTTTGAATGGAATGCACTGTATATAAAAATCTTAAAAAAGTCATGAACGACAAATGTGACAATGACATCTCGTTTCACCAGTTTGGGGTATTTAACTACTTACAGAGTGGTTGAACATTATTTTATTTTACTTCAACATCGAGAACTTTCGATGAAAACTTCCCTCATATTATATAAACCAATCAAATGCCATAATTTTCTCATTCAAAACCAATGAGAACAGGACTTTTTGAAAACACTTCCTCCAGCTTGTGTATACATTTCCATAGTTACGACAATCACGGTGACTTAAGATGCCTAAAAACCCTGGTGTGCCGACTCATACCTGTAAAACTGTAGACCAAAACGCTGAACATTCGCTTGCTTGATAATGAGAACACAAATGAAATCGCGGTCTATTTTCCAAAAATCCCGTGATACTTCGTGAACCGCCACCGTCGGTTTCCTTGTTAGGGGGAATTTTCATGAACAGAAGTTTCAAGTATTACGCACGAGCATGAAATGAATGAAACAACATTATCATTCAAATTTACAGAATCACTGTCCGCAAGCAGTTTTATTAGTTAAATTTTCGACTTATTATATAATTTTTATTTAGCTGAAATGCATTTTACTGGAATAAATAATAATAACACATTTCACATCAAAGAAATGAAATTCAGCTGCATGGAAATTCACCATTAGAACCTGTCAATCTTGTGCTTGTGCATATCTGACATCTGTCCAACATGAGCATGCGCAAGTATCTGCGCTGTTGCATCCGAGTTTTCCTTTTAAAGTTCTCTATAATAAAGTATATATAAAGTAATAATTTTGTAGCTTATTTTGAGTTTTATTGCTTTTCAGAAGTGATATGTGTGATGAGTTGTGTGTTACAATGGTCTTTCATCGCTTTTTTAAAAACTGTATGTCATGTTTCTTTTTTTGTGCAATTCTTTCTCGACAGAAAATTTATTTTTGGACGATCTAACCACACTGAAAAGATTTTACGAAAACGAATGGTAAAATAAGAAAAGCTAAACAAGCTTGATGATATATGCAAAATTGATGGATTTCAGTAGAAGTGGTGATTTTTTTACTCTGTCACGAACTTTCGCAACTTGAACTTATAGAATATTTAAAGAAACAGTAGGGTATAACAACACGCACCCAGTTGATTGAATCGATTTGAAAAAATGTTTATTAGAGCATGGCGAGTTAAGAAATAAAATGTAAATTCCAAATTGTTTCCAAAGTATATTTTACAGATTTTAAGTAGTAGTTACTCACTTTCGGTACTTACTAGACATAAATGAATTATTGTGTTCATCTCTCTGAATTTTGTCCACACGAAAACGGATTATGGTTAACTTATTTAGGAAAATAATATAAAATATAGAAAAATTAAGAAACGAACATCATCAATAGTCAATAATATTGCACTACGAAATTTTTGATCCTGCCACAACTATTTTGACTTTCAAACGGTATTTACATTATTTTAAAAAAGTAACACATTTTGTGTGGTGATATTTTTCCAAAAATTTGGTGTTCCACTTCAAATATGGAAACTATATTGCTTCATAATGACATTTAAAAAGTTTATTGACATTCCGTCAAATTCAATCAACAACAATCACAATCACTATGTCCCTGGAATATTAACATGAGGACGAGGCGCCATCTCTGGATCCGATTACAGAAATAGACCACGATTTCATTTGTTCTGTCTTCAAAAAAATCTAAACAAAATCTAATCAGTCGACACACCAGGGTTTTTAGGCATCTTACGGTGAATATAGAAACGTCAGTTTGACGGTTCAACTCTTCAACTGACATTAATTTCACAAGATGAACCATTCTTGCAATACGCATTTAGTCCATAATATAATGTATTCGTGACATTTTCTGATCGAATATTCTTTCAAAATGCAGAATTTCTAAAATACTTTCACCTTGCAGGGCACCTAAACTGTGTTGCTGTACAAAACACCACGAGAGCTAAGCAACACAGTTTTCATGCAACAAACGAAATTTTTCGAAAATTCTGCATTTTTTCGGGATATTACTACTGAAAATTTTATACCAGTTAATTTTAGCCAATCAGAGCCTGCACATTTTGACATGTTTGCCATTTTGATGAACGTGACGTCACGAAACCTCTTTTTTCAAATTATAGAGAAACTGGCGTTCAGAAAAAATAAATAAAAAATCCCAAGTGATATTAGCGTATATAGTTTGTAATTACAGTGTTTTCTCATAGTCCGTGGAAAGGTCCATTAATTTTCTATGTAAATTATTTTGAAAATTTTATACCAGTTAATTTTAGCCAATCAGAGCCTGCACATTTTGACATGTTTGCCATTTTGATAAACGTGACGTCACGAAACCTCTTTTTTCAAATTATAGAGAAACTGGCGGTCAGAAAAAATAAATAAAAAATCCCAAGTGATATTAGCGTATATAGTTTGTAATTACAGTGTTTTCTCATAGTCCGTGTAAAGGTCCATTAATTTTCTATGTAAATTATTTTGAAAATTTTATACCAGTTAATTTTAGCCAATCAGAGCCTGCACATTTTGACATGTTTGCCATTTTGATAAACGTGACGTCACGAAACCTCTTTTTTCAAATTATAGAGAAACTGGCGGTCAGAAAAAATAAATAAAAAATCCCAAGTGATATTAGCGTATATACTTTGTAATTACAGTGGTTTTTCATAGTCCGTGGAAAGGTCCATTCATTTTCTATGTAAATTATGTTGAAAAGTTTTTGCCAGTTAATTTTAGCCAATCAGAGCCTGCATTTTGACATGTTTGTTTTCTATTTTGATGAACGTGACGTCACGAAACCTCTTTTTTCAAATTATAGAGAAACTGGCGTTCAGAAAAAATAAATAAAAAATCCCAAGTGATATTAGCGTATATAGTTTGTAATTACAGTGTTTTCTCATAGTCCGTGGAAAGGTCCATTAATTTTCTATGTAAATTATTTTGAAAATTTTATACCAGTTAATTTTAGCCAATCAGAGCCTGCACATTTTGACATGTTTGCCATTTTGATAAACGTGACGTCACGAAACCTCTTTTTTCAAATTATAGAGAAACTGGCGGTCAGAAAAAATAAATAAAAAATCCCAAGTGATATTAGCGTATATAGTTTGTAATTACAGTGTTTTCTCATAGTCCGTGGAAAGGTCCATTAATTTTCTATGTAAATTATTTTGAAAATTTTATACCAGTTAATTTTAGCCAATCAGAGCCTGCACATTTTGACATGTTTGCCATTTTGATAAACGTGACGTCACGAAACCTCTTTTTTCAAATTATAGAGAAACTGGCGGTCAGAAAAAATAAATAAAAAATCCCAAGTGATATTAGCGTATATAGTTTGTAATTACAGTGTTTTCTCATAGTCCGTGGAAAGGTCCATTAATTTTCTATGTAAATTATTTTGAAAATTTTATACCAGTTAATTTTAGCCAATCAGAGCCTGCACATTTTGACATGTTTGCCATTTTGATGAACGTGACGTCACGAAACCTCTTTTTTCAAATTATAGAGAAACTGGCGGTCAGAAAAAATAAATAAAAAATCCCAAGTGATATTAGCGTATATAGTTTGTAATTACAGTGTTTTCTCATAGTCCGTGGAAAGGTCCATTAATTTTCTATGTAAATTATTTTGAAAATTTTATACCAGTTAATTTTAGCCAATCAGAGCCTGCACATTTTGACATGTTTGCCATTTTGATGAACGTGACGTCACGAAACCTCTTTTTTCAAATTATAGAGAAACTGGCGTTCAGAAAAAATAAATAAAAAATCCCAAGTGATATTAGCGTATATAGTTTGTAATTACAGTGTTTTCTCATAGTCCGTGGAAAGGTCCATTAATTTTCTATGTAAATTATTTTGAAAATTTTATACCAGTTAATTTTAGCCAATCAGAGCCTGCACATTTTGACATGTTTGCCATTTTGATGAACGTGACGTCACGAAACCTCTTTTTTCAAATTATAGAGAAACTGGCGTTCAGAAAAAATAAATAAAAAATCCCAAGTGATATTAGCGTATATAGTTTGTAATTACAGTGTTTTCTCATAGTCCGTGGAAAGGTCCATTAATTTTCTATGTAAATTATTTTGAAAATTTTATACCAGTTAATTTTAGCCAATCAGAGCCTGCACATTTTGACATGTTTGCCATTTTGATAAACGTGACGTCACGAAACCTCTTTTTTCAAATTATAGAGAAACTGGCGGTCAGAAAAAATAAATAAAAAATCCCAAGTGATATTAGCGTATATACTTTGTAATTACAGTGTTTTCTCATAGTCCGTGGAAAGGTCCATTAATTTTCTATGTAAATTATTTTGAAAATTTTATACCAGTTAATTTTAGCCAATCAGAGCCTGCACATTTTGACATGTTTGCCATTTTGATAAACGTGACGTCACGAAACCTCTTTTTTCAAATTATAGAGAAACTGGCGGTCAGAAAAAATAAATAAAAAATCCCAAGTGATATTAGCGTATATAGTTTGTAATTACAGTGTTTTCTCATAGTCCGTGGAAAGGTCCATTAATTTTCTATGTAAATTATTTTGAAAATTTTATACCAGTTAATTTTAGCCAATCAGAGCCTGCACATTTTGACATGTTTGCCATTTTGATAAACGTGACGTCACGAAACCTCTTTTTTCAAATTATAGAGAAACTGGCGGTCAGAAAAAATAAATAAAAAATCCCAAGTGATATTAGCGTATATAGTTTGTAATTACAGTGTTTTCTCATAGTCCGTGTAAAGGTCCATTAATTTTCTATGTAAATTATTTTGAAAATTTTATACCAGTTAATTTTAGCCAATCAGAGCCTGCACATTTTGACATGTTTGCCATTTTGATAAACGTGACGTCACGAAACCTCTTTTTTCAAATTATAGAGAAACTGGCGGTCAGAAAAAATAAATAAAAAATCCCAAGTGATATTAGCGTATATACTTTGTAATTACAGTGGTTTTTCATAGTCCGTGGAAAGGTCCATTCATTTTCTATGTAAATTATGTTGAAAAGTTTTTGCCAGTTAATTTTAGCCAATCAGAGCCTGCATTTTGACATGTTTGTTTTCTATTTTGATGAACGTGACGTCACGAAACCTCTTTTTTCAAATTATAGAGAAACTGGCGTTCAGAAAAAATAAATAAAAAATCCCAAGTGATATTAGCGTATATAGTTTGTAATTACAGTGTTTTCTCATAGTCCGTGGAAAGGTCCATTAATTTTCTATGTAAATTATTTTGAAAATTTTATACCAGTTAATTTTAGCCAATCAGAGCCTGCACATTTTGACATGTTTGCCATTTTGATAAACGTGACGTCACGAAACCTCTTTTTTCAAATTATAGAGAAACTGGCGGTCAGAAAAAATAAATAAAAAATCCCAAGTGATATTAGCGTATATAGTTTGTAATTACAGTGTTTTCTCATAGTCCGTGGAAAGGTCCATTAATTTTCTATGTAAATTATTTTGAAAATTTTATACCAGTTAATTTTAGCCAATCAGAGCCTGCACATTTTGACATGTTTGCCATTTTGATAAACGTGACGTCACGAAACCTCTTTTTTCAAATTATAGAGAAACTGGCGGTCAGAAAAAATAAATAAAAAATCCCAAGTGATATTAGCGTATATACTTTGTAATTACAGTGGTTTTTCATAGTCCGTGGAAAGGTCCATTCATTTTCTATGTAAATTATGTTGAAAAGTTTTTGCCAGTTAATTTTAGCCAATCAGAGCCTGCATTTTGACATGTTTGTTTTCTATTTTGATGAACGTGACGTCACGAAACCTCTTTTTTCAAATTATAGAGAAACTGGCGTTCAGAAAAAATAAATAAAAAATCCCAAGTGATATTAGCGTATATAGTTTGTAATTACAGTGTTTTCTCATAGTCCGTGGAAAGGTCCATTAATTTTCTATGTAAATTATTTTGAAAATTTTATACCAGTTAATTTTAGCCAATCAGAGCCTGCACATTTTGACATGTTTGCCATTTTGATAAACGTGACGTCACGAAACCTCTTTTTTCAAATTATAGAGAAACTGGCGGTCAGAAAAAATAAATAAAAAATCCCAAGTGATATTAGCGTATATAGTTTGTAATTACAGTGTTTTCTCATAGTCCGTGGAAAGGTCCATTAATTTTCTATGTAAATTATTTTGAAAATTTTATACCAGTTAATTTTAGCCAATCAGAGCCTGCACATTTTGACATGTTTGCCATTTTGATGAACGTGACGTCACGAAACCTCTTTTTTCAAATTATAGAGAAACTGGCGGTCAGAAAAAATAAATAAAAAATCCCAAGTGATATTAGCGTATATAGTTTGTAATTACAGTGTTTTCTCATAGTCCGTGGAAAGGTCCATTAATTTTCTATGTAAATTATTTTGAAAATTTTATACCAGTTAATTTTAGCCAATCAGAGCCTGCACATTTTGACATGTTTGCCATTTTGATAAACGTGACGTCACGAAACCTCTTTTTTCAAATTATAGAGAAACTGGCGGTCAGAAAAAATAAATAAAAAATCCCAAGTGATATTAGCGTATATACTTTGTAATTACAGTGGTTTTTCATAGTCCGTGGAAAGGTCCATTCATTTTCTATGTAAATTATGTTGAAAAGTTTTTGCCAGTTAATTTTAGCCAATCAGAGCCTGCATTTTGACATATTTGTTTTCTATTTTGATGAACGTGACGTCACGAAACCTCTTTTTTCAAATTATAGAGAAACTGGCGTTCAGAAAAAATAAATAAAAAATCCCAAGTGATATTAGCGTATATAGTTTGTAATTACAGTGTTTTCTCATAGTCCGTGGAAAGGTCCATTAATTTTCTATGTAAATTATTTTGAAAATTTTATACCAGTTAATTTTAGCCAATCAGAGCCTGCACATTTTGACATGTTTGCCATTTTGATAAACGTGACGTCACGAAACCTCTTTTTTCAAATTATAGAGAAACTGGCGGTCAGAAAAAATAAATAAAAAATCCCAAGTGATATTAGCGTATATACTTTGTAATTACAGTGTTTTCTCATAGTCCGTGGAAAGGTCCATTAATTTTCTATGTAAATTATTTTGAAAATTTTATACCAGTTAATTTTAGCCAATCAGAGCCTGCACATTTTGACATGTTTGCCATTTTGATAAACGTGACGTCACGAAACCTCTTTTTTCAAATTATAGAGAAACTGGCGGTCAGAAAAAATAAATAAAAAATCCCAAGTGATATTAGCGTATATACTTTGTAATTACAGTGGTTTTTCATAGTCCGTGGAAAGGTCCATTCATTTTCTATGTAAATTATGTTGAAAAGTTTTTGCCAGTTAATTTTAGCCAATCAGAGCCTGCATTTTGACATATTTGTTTTCTATTTTGATGAACGTGACGTCACGAAACCTCTTTTTTCAAATTATAGAGAAACTGGCGTTCAGAAAAAATAAATAAAAAATCCCAAGTGATATTAGCGTATATAGTTTGTAATTACAGTGTTTTCTCATAGTCCGTGGAAAGGTCCATTAATTTTCTATGTAAATTATTTTGAAAATTTTATACCAGTTAATTTTAGCCAATCAGAGCCTGCACATTTTGACATGTTTGCCATTTTGATGAACGTGACGTCACGAAACCTCTTTTTTCAAATTATAGAGAAACTGGCGGTCAGAAAAAATAAATAAAAAATCCCAAGTGATATTAGCGTATATAGTTTGTAATTACAGTGTTTTCTCATAGTCCGTGGAAAGGTCCATTAATTTTCTATGTAAATTATTTTGAAAATTTTATACCAGTTAATTTTAGCCAATCAGAGCCTGCACATTTTGACATGTTTGCCATTTTGATAAACGTGACGTCACGAAACCTCTTTTTTCAAATTATAGAGAAACTGGCGGTCAGAAAAAATAAATAAAAAATCCCAAGTGATATTAGCGTATATACTTTGTAATTACAGTGGTTTTTCATAGTCCGTGGAAAGGTCCATTCATTTTCTATGTAAATTATGTTGAAAAGTTTTTGCCAGTTAATTTTAGCCAATCAGAGCCTGCATTTTGACATATTTGTTTTCTATTTTGATGAACGTGACGTCACGAAACCTCTTTTTTCAAATTATAGAGAAACTGGCGTTCAGAAAAAATAAATAAAAAATCCCAAGTGATATTAGCGTATATAGTTTGTAATTACAGTGTTTTCTCATAGTCCGTGGAAAGGTCCATTAATTTTCTATGTAAATTATTTTGAAAATTTTATACCAGTTAATTTTAGCCAATCAGAGCCTGCACATTTTGACATGTTTGCCATTTTGATAAACGTGACGTCACGAAACCTCTTTTTTCAAATTATAGAGAAACTGGCGGTCAGAAAAAATAAATAAAAAATCCCAAGTGATATTAGCGTATATAGTTTGTAATTACAGTGTTTTCTCATAGTCCGTGGAAAGGTCCATTAATTTTCTATGTAAATTATTTTGAAAATTTTATACCAGTTAATTTTAGCCAATCAGAGCCTGCACATTTTGACATGTTTGCCATTTTGATGAACGTGACGTCACGAAACCTCTTTTTTCAAATTATAGAGAAACTGGCGGTCAGAAAAAATAAATAAAAAATCCCAAGTGATATTAGCGTATATACTTTGTAATTACAGTGTTTTCTCATAGTCCGTGGAAAGGTCCATTCATTTTCTATGTAAATTATTTTGAAAAGTTTCTTCGGAAATTTCCCTGCGTAGAAGGAAATTAATAAGTGGAAATTTCCCTCTGGCTTGACAGCTGTCATAAACACAGTGGCGTAAAATATTTTTGATAGATATTTATTTATAACTTAAATATAGGTACATGTTATTATTTGTTATTCAATTATTTAAACCACATTTCATTAAAGCATATGGAAATTAAAATATTTGATATCAAATCCGCAAAAAAATAATTCGTACTTCGCTGTTGAGCTGTTGTGAGACAAAGCCTTAACAACGGCCTACTATGATGTCCGTTATATGGATAATATGTCACCTAAGTATGTCACCAATTTAATTTCTATTTTAAAAAAGTTTTGGTATAAAATTTCCTTACCGAATCTCCCGCGAGCATGAATTAATATTCCGGAAATTTTCTTCAGTTGCGAATTTTTTAAGAAAATTCGCACTTCGAGAAAATTTCCGGAATAATTCAAGCTCTAGGGAGATTATAAGCGAAAATCCACCAATTATTAATAATGTTTATGTTAATTTGACCCAATTTCCACTATATCTATTTCGATTCGGGTTCCAAGGCCGTCGTGATTTGTAATATTTTCCTAACGTTTCGCTAGTCTATAGGTCTTGAGGGGTAAAAAAAAGATCAATCCAATAAAAATATAATGTATTTCACTTCGGTATCTTCGCACACATCCAAGTACATTACAGAGAATAATAATAATAATACAACGATTCTTCTTTCAGATTCGACGGACCGAGTTTCGTAGGAGGAATAGTACTCGCCTTGGGTTTGGTAGCGATTGGATTCGTTGCCTTCAAATTCTACAAGGCACGCACTGAGTTGAATTACCACACTCTCTAACGCCATGATGCTTTTCTGTTGAATATCTAAATTCGCGCGATTCGCATCGTCGGTCGGCGCTGAAAATAAGTTTGATCAAACGTTCCTGTTAATTTCTCGACCTTCAGGCACTTGCGTTTGTCATGATGATATTCTACAAAAGCTGATTCGCATGGATTATTTATCGAATTGTCACGAGTCAGTTTTTGCATTTGTCCCATTTTCAATTCTATAATGTTCTATTACGTGTAGCATTTGTTTGTGTTTTGTTGAAGCTTATTTTCCGCGCCGATTGTTTTTTGTGAACACGTTCGTTTAAGATACCATTTGTTTTATGTGATACATTGTTTTGTATGTTCGGAAGTGCTGACGTCTTTGACCTAAGAAGGAATATAACAACTGCTTTTATCGTATGTGTCTGTCTCATGACCGCAAACTTGATTATGTGCTTGGGATGCCAGGCCTGCAGATTGGCGGACTAAGCAGATGCATCGCAGCCTTTTAAAAGCTCAATCCTCGCTGGAAATGACTTGCGTGTGTCGCTGTAACATCCCCTTAAAGTGATAATTTTTAAATCTTCCGGAAAAAATTCCGGGGCGAACTTTATTTTCTGGGGAGTCAGTATTCGTTTAGCTTTGAAATCAAGCCTAGATCGGTGGTTGAGAAAAATTGGTCCTTCGATTTGAGAAACTCTCCCTTTCGCCTTTCGCAGATTTTTCTAGCATTTCAACCCTTCAAAGCGTCAGAGAGCTCCATATTTTACAATTTTGAGACTTGCTGTTTCGTTGTTTGCGTTTCGGTAATTTTTGCTAATTTCTGCACCAGTCTGGTTCACAAGTTCCATTTTAGTTAAAAACCTTGGCTGGACCAACGAAATTTATGAATTGGTCTCATTTGATTCAAAATGGAATAAAAAATTTTTAGAAGGAAAATTGCGGCCGACAAAAATTGTAAAAGTTATAAACAATAACGTTAAAGGCAACAGGATGGTTTGTTTTTATGCAAATATTCCAAAAACTATTTGATAACCAAAATTTGAAAAAAGATCCTGAAAGAGCAGAAAATTTTCCAAAAAAGTTCTGTCTGCCCGAACTGTACCGACAATATTCATGATTTTAATTTAGAGGTGAAAATTTAGCTAAAAACGAGTATCGGCGATCGATCAAAAAAATTTAATCATTAAAATATAAATATTTAGGAATAAATAAAATTTAGTACTATCTAAACACCAAAATAGAAAATAATTCATCAACAAAAAATTTTCAACCCTATTTTTTTAATAATTATGCTTTTGTTTAAATAAGAAGGCTGATAATTTCAGAACTGAAAACTTGGAATTTTGTTTACTTTTTGGAGATACTCTCAAAGGGTTCAGAAAAATTGAAACATTTTGTTTTTTCACTTTTTTATTAACAATCGAAGGTATTGAAGACTTAAGAATGTAAATAAAACTCGGGATTTTTTTATTTAAATTTTTCTAATTATTTTGCTTTCTTATTACTGAAAGCTATATAACTATGATTTTTTTAAATTTTATTGTTTACATAATTGTTGAAAGCAAATGCATTGTTGATCAGATTTTTTGATTTTTTTGGGAATCCAATCTTTGATGAAAATAATGACTTTTAAGAAAAAAATCGTTTCTAAAAAAATGTAATGCCAAAAAACGCACTTGTTAATAAACATTTTTTTTTCTAAATATTAATATTAAGGAACCATTTAAAAAAAATAATTTATCACGTTCTTTCAAATTCCGAAAAAAAAAAAATTTACTTTTCATTTTATTCATAATAACATGTTTATTTTGAAATAGGAACTAATATACAAAAAAACAATGAATAACAAATTAAACAAACACCATGAAATATAAAAAATAGTATGAAAAAATTTAAATCAAAATATACAAATTATATTGCAGATGAATAAATAAACATATCACAAAATTAAGAAAAATATACAATAATATTCGGCTTAATTTGGTTACAAATTAATTGGTTATATCAAGCAATGAAATAGTTGAAATGAAATCACATGATTCAAAACAAATAATGATTAAAACAATAAATAAATATATATAATATAATAAATATAAATAATATATAATATAATAAATAAATAAATAAATAAATAAATAAATAAATAAATAAATAAATAAATAAATAAATAAATAAATAAATAAATAAATAAATAAATAAATAAATAAATAAATAAATAAATAAATAAATAAATAAATAAATAAATATAATTAAAAGTATAATCGTTATTTTTCCACATTATATTTGCCGTACTCGCCTTTATGGGACTTTTTTGAACTCTTTGAAATCTTCCGGGGTGGAATTTTTTTTATTTAACGATTCTGGCAAATCAGTAAATTTGTGAAAACCTTTAAAAAATAACGAGTTTACGGCACTTCTGAATGCAGTTCTGTCTATACTAAACAAACCATTTGTTATGAACAAACGAATTTTTGCACAATATTTTTTTTTTTAAATACTAAAAAATATGAAAACATCTATTCGTCTTTTTTTATCTGAAATGAATTTTCTATTTGTACATATTGTACTCTCGGACTTGTCGCTTTCTCACTGTTTTTCTTCATTGTTATTAAAATAATTTATAAACTATTGAAGATACGATATGAAAATTCCTAGTATAAGTTTTAAAAATTATATAAAAAATAAAAAAATATATTCATCCAAAAAAGACGTATAGTTGTTTCCGTATTATTTATTAGTATAAAAAAATTATTGCGCAAAAATTCATTTGTTTGTAATATATTGTTTGTTTAATAAACAAATGAAAAGGTAACAAAAAAAAATCATTAGTTTCATCAAGAATTAGGTTCCCAAAAAAAATGTCAACGTCTTATTAACAATGAATTCGTTTAAAACAATTATTTAAATAATGAAAGTTAAAAATTAAAAAAAATTATGATATAGCTTTCAGTAATAAGAAAACAAAATAATTAGAATAATTTAAAAAAATCCCGGTTGCTTCATTTGCATTCTTTATTTTTCAATACCTTTGATTGTTATTAAAAATATGAAAAATCAAAATTTTTCTGTTTTTCCAACGGGAATCGTTTCTAAACTTTTTCAAGAGTAGCTCCAAAAAGTAAATGAAATTCTAGGTTTTTAGTTCTGAAATAATCATCGATTTTTGGTCAACTTTCAACTGGTAAAAACTAATATTTAATATATATTTAAATTATATCGGTTAAAAATTTTTTTTTGCCGCTACCCGTTTTTAGATTAATTTTCATATCTAAATTTTTGTATTCAATCTCCTGAAACGGCTTCAAGCTGAATTTGTAATCAGAATAATATTTCTCTTGTATTTGTTGGGCAGTTCCGTTAGATTTCTTCATATTCGCCCCCCAATCTTTCCAAAATTTCTGCAATTTTTCGAATACTCGCATCTCCTTCAAGTTTGTAGTTTCCGAATCTCCAAAACTGATTCCGTATGCATATTTTTGTCTTTACAGTGTTTAGCGGAGTGAAAATCTTAATCTTTCCATATTCTTTTGACCAAATCGGTTCACCAAATTTTAAATATCAAGCAACATTGTACCTAGGCCTTCTATGATATTCTATAGATATTTTGCACACGTGTTGGATATAGTTTATGATATATGGAAATATCTAGAAATTAGCAAATCTTACTGCTGCTTCCTGACGATACCAAAAGATGGCGCCACAATTCTCATTGCACATGGTCAATTATTGAAAATTTGAATCGGTTCACAAGTTTGTCTACGTTTGTGGAATCCCTTTGGAACTCTTTTTGTTCGGCAAAATGCGTATTTTAACTGATCTGAAAAGCATGTATTGTTGCTAAATGCCGAGTGCTGAGTAGGTATTGAATCATTCGTTTGTTTATATATAGTGCAGCATGCGCAAATCATCTTCATACAGGCTTCTTTCGCATCTGCCTAGTCTGCCTAATCAGTGCTTTTAGGGATCATTCATCGAACTAACTGTTTAAAGATGTGGTATCAAAGTATTGTAACAGTAGGGAGTTTTTGAAATTTATCACCCAGACTTGCAAAACGCTTTTGAATATCAAACTTGCACGTACACTTTTTTATTGTATATATAACCATAGTAGGTATATTTGAAAACGAGAAATCTCGAAAGACGGCTGTTTTTTGGCGTTCCGTTTGTTTCAAATTGTTTGGTTCGATTTTAAATCGTTCCCGTTTGAAAAAATATTTCTCAAAATCGTCTCTGTTTTGAAACGCATGGAAATATTTTGAAACCACGGAATAAAAATGCTTCTTGGCTGTCAGTTGTCGTTAAGGTCAATGGCGGATGACAGATGACATACGGCATTTGTTTTACGAGCACTATTGAGAATTTAAATGTTTTTGAACCGTTGAACGTTGCGGGATGCCGAAAAACAGTTCTGGATCAGATTGATTGGTCAGGTGATCTTTGAACTACTCCAATATTTTGATCGTCATTTGAATTTAAGGAGTTTTGAATGAGGGCACGACTTGGATAAAATGCGTAGAATATTTGAACTAATCCGATATTTTTTCATGAATCTAAGATATTTTGTACGAATTCCGAGCGAAACTGGAATCTTCAGAGATTTTTTCGAATGTGATAAAATACCTGAGGACTACTCGTGTTTTCGTCGAGGATCGCTGTCTGTAAATGAAATGTTTTACAGGGTCTATACCAAAATTATGAATATTTTAGGTAAACTAGGATGTACGAGTATTGGTCGATGTTTAAAGTTTAGTTTTAAGCGGATTTGGGGTTATAACTTGAAATTTGTATATATAATATTATCAAAGCATTTTCGAAATCCGTTTTATCTACAGTCTGATTTAGAAAATTAGGGCTGTAAAGAAATTGCACTCAATTAGTAGAGGAAAACTTGCATTTGGGATAAAAATGGTGAGTCCACAAAGTAAATATCATTTGGATGCATGATGATATCACAAATTCAAAATTAATGGATTTTAGATCGATTCACATACCATACCATGCTTGTATAAAGTAAGGAATAAATTCAATTTTTTTTTATTGACAATTTCGTATATAAAAAACGTGCTTCGAAATTTTTGAACAATCTCACGGTTTTCTGAGTGATAGGGATTAATCTATGAAATTTTTTCTCAGTGTAGTTTTTACTTACGGTAATCTCAGCCACTCCGGTTTCAGTTTCACGAAAAGTTCGACGTTTTATAGAAATATGTTTGTCCAGAGACGAACTCATCAATTTTTTGTCGACATTTTTGAAAAACCTCACGGTATTATGATCCCTAGTGATTTCGATAGGTATGACTGATATTTTTTTCTCAGTGTAGTTTTTGCTTAGGGTAATCTCGGCCAGTCTAGTTCCAGTTTCACGAAAAGTTCGACGTTTTATAGAAATATGTTTGTCCAGAGACGAACCCACAATTTTTTTTGGTAGAAGAATGAATTTGCTCAAAAAATAATCAAAGCTACAGTACTCTGTTGCGTAGTTTTGAATGTTGATTGAGAGGGCGCTACTAATAGTACTTATTTCCTAACTAAAGTAAACCAACGGAGCTTTACATGTAATTAAATTCAAGGGACTAAGATCGGGTGAACCTGCCGGCCACTCTACTGCTGTTCTTTTTTTGGAATTAAGTACTTATTTGGAAAGTTCGGAAGTGAGTAATTTTGATGAATTTGATTGAATCTGATACGAAAAACAAGTGTTCTACCTCACACCTGTACTACTTGAAGAAAAATACAAACAGATTGTTGGAGAGTTTTTTTCGGAGCACGTTTCAGATATAATATAAAAATTCCATGAAAACAATTTCTAAACGTCATATTTTTCACGTGTATCTTATATTTATCAGGATTTATTGAATTTATTCCATATTTTATGAGTACATATTAATAGCATGTCGAATATCTGAATATTTTTCCTCGAATACCGAGTGATAGTGGTTTCTGCGAATATTTTCTCTTATAGTTTAGTTTTTTTATTGGATATCGATATGGCCTCTCTTCAATGTTTTGCTTTCAATAGAATTAAGCTGAAGGATTTCGAAGTACACCACGATCAAATTCAAGAGTTCGGTGTATTTTCCAAACGGCAAATAAAATTCTTGAATTAATATTGCCCGAAATTCTTTTCAGATTCGTCGTGGACGAGACCCGATGTATTCTAGAATCATAGATTCAACTTCAGTAATTTAAATGGTGGAAAATATTATATTTCTCTAATTATCATAAGATTATATTTCCAAAAATGCCTAGCCATCAGTGTGTGGAAATAAATTTTATTTTTTAGTTTTTTGTTTGCGTTTTATTTTTACGGAAAACAAGTGTATCGCGATTTTCTGATGTTTTTATTTTTTTATAAGATTTAAATTGGTTTTTTCAACGCATGTTGAACAATACAAATTATTGATAAATATCCTCACCTATTTGCAAGGGAATCTTGACTGGAAGACAGTAAAAAAATTACAAAAAAAAAGTTGACTAGATATTTTCGTGTTGTGAATACGACCATCGTATTTACACCTTTAATTTTTCTCAAACTTCAGTTTTTTTAAAGGTTTTAAATTGGAAAATTATTCAAAGTCAATTTCTCTGAATACTGAAAAATATCTGCACTGGAAAATTTAAATTTCCGACGAAGATATTTATGAATGAAAAAAAAATTAAAAACGATGATAATGAAAACGAGGACAAATACATGAATAATATTGCAATAAAAATTGAGTGCTTTTATTTCGGACTTTGATCGTTTCATAATTTTTGATATTCATAAATTTCACGACGTTTCAACTGCTTCTATCCGCAATCATCTTCAGGTGAACATTTGCAAGTTTTCACACGCTCACAATCGTTCAATGAGTAAATATGGCATTAAAAGATTTCTGGTTAACTTTGTTGAACATTTCGAGGGCAGAAAAATTTAATTTCTTGATAAAATGAATCCTTTTTGAGACTGAAAATACTCTATTTTGAAAATTTATGTCCAGGGCCGGATTCGGCCTTTACTACCATCTGGTGGTATAAAATACAGGTCCGTATTGAAAAAAATATACAAGCGATTTTCAAAACTATTTTTTTTTCAAATTTTCAAAACGGTTGAAAATATTTTGGATTTTCGTGGAGGTACTGAAAACGGGCAATTTTTTCTTTATATTTGATTCGTTCGCATATCTTTCTATCCGTTTCAAAATTGGTGTCGAAAAAGTTGAGGAAATTCGCGAAAAAAAAAATTGAAAAAATCCCTAAAATGAAAAAAATCGTTCTGAAATTTGCGTCCTTGAGCGATTAACGCCTTGTGTAAAACTTACCCTAGCTCAACGGAAAGACCGGCTCTGTTTGTGCCTGCTCAACATTCTGCTCAGTTTATCCAGGGCCGGCCCCAGTGTTTTTGCAGCCCAAGGCAACCCTGAAAATGCCTAAGCTTTAAGAAAACTTCAAGAATTTGAGTTACAGAAGACGAAACATTGTTTTAAAAAAAACAAAATCTATATTTTATAATTTCAATTCTAGTTCAAGGACTAATATGACAGAATAAATTTAATTCTATATAATTTCATAGAAAACTTTGGCATCATTGACAATTTTTTTTCCATAATACTATTGATCCGTATTTTTATTATCAGACGCCACATGAAAACGATTTTAATTTTTTTTCCCATTTTAAAAACTGTTATGAACGAATGTGATGTTTAATAGATAATTGAAATATTTTTGGAAACATAATCTTTGACGCAAATAATGATTTTTAAAAATAAAATAATTCGTTATAATTTTTTTTATTGCCTTTAACGGATTTGTTAATTAACAATTATTTTCTATCATCTGTTATTATTATTAAGGATCCATATTTCAGAATCATAATTTATCTTGCTCTTTGATAACTAAAAAAATTGTTTTGTTTAAACTTTCATCGCTTATTTATTGAACAATTTGTTATAAACAGAAAAAAAATTCTAAATAATTTTTTTCTTCCACGTAATGAAACAAAAACAACCATGTGTTATTTTTTTATCGAATTTTTATCGAAACAGTCCTCTTAGTGACCATTGATTCTCACTCGTAGGACATCATAGTCTTAAAAAACTTTGGATGAATGCTCAAATCAAAGTTAACTGTACTGATAGTCATACTCAATCTCATAAAAGGATAATTAGAAAAATAATTTTGTAATTGTGATATCAACAAAAAAATGCATCCAGATATAAGATTGACAAGTAACAATGTGGAAATGTTTTTGGGCGGTTTTGTACTCTGTATTTCAATTCGTCTATGAAGTTTTCAAACTGGATAACCCAGGCCTCCCTTTTTTTCCTCTAGGGAACGTGTAGATGCCATCACAACAATAACACTAGTACTTCATAATAATGATAAGTACTTAATATTGTTCTCTTAAAACACCCTGCCACTAATTTTCAGACTAAACTGTTTTTTTCTGTTATTGGAGTTGAGCTAAGGTCACATTCTTGATAAAGATTTTCACTTTATTTACCAATAATCGTTGTTTTGATCAATGTCACAATTTTGCAAAGGAAGTTGTTCAAAAAAATATGTTCTGTAAGATAACGTTGAAAAATCTCAATGATTTTAAAGTTTTAATATATTCCTATTCAGTGTTCAAAGAACATCACGATTGAGCCCCAGCAAATACAACAACGTAAACATAGTTAAAATTTCTGGTTACATAACCATGTTATGTACAATTTACGTCTCTGCTATGTCGAAACGTCCCCCACAAATACAACATCATTTTATATAACACGGACGTAACTACGTTACATTCATTTTATATTATTTTATTAAGTGAATATTACGTAACAAATGTATATAACAAACTGACATGAATATTACTTAATATACAATTAATAAAATAATATAAAATTTATGTAACGTAGTTACTTTCCTGTTATATGAAATGATGTTGTATTTGTGGGGGACGTTTCGACATAACAAAGACGTAAATTGTACATAACATGGTTATGTAGCTTATACATAACTGTGATGTAACTTCTTCACATATATTTCATATTATTCGATTCAATAAATATTTCGTAACACCTTGGGAATTTTGACTGATGAAAACAACAATTACGATATATTTATGGTTTCAAAACGACACCAGAGAGGAGTACACTTTATGTTGAATTTCTAATTGAAGTAACAACTTTACAAAGCAGTTCGGAAAAACAGAAAATATTATATTGGCCGTAAGATTTTAAAAATGTTACGTGAAAATGCGGTTTGAGTATCTTAGAAATATTATGGAGTATTTACGTAACTATTTTACATACATATGTTCCGTTGATTTTATGTCACATTTACGTAACAAGTGTAATTGCTGGGACAGTTATTGAAGAAAAAAAACAATTTCGATTTTGTATATTCTTGATGACCATTTCCAGTGGTTTTTTAGGTAACAATTGACCCCAAATCCATGCGTCCCCTAGAGGAGTGCAGGTGGTTCTGGGACGCCCTGTATAATTTTCATTGATCATACAAAATGTTTCAATCTGTCCGTTGAAAGTGCTCTTAGTAGAGAGTAGAGATATTACTTACTCAAATGAAAATAATTTACGATGTGTGCTGCCTAGTCTAGTTGGTAATATTTTTTTAAATTTATCGAACACTGTTTGAACTAGAACATAAGTTAATAATAGATGTTGAAAAAATTTAAACTACAATTTGGGATTAGTTTCCAAATATTTATGGGCTAAGTTAGATGCTATCTTATGCTAGTTGTATTATTATCACACATATTACCTATACCTATGCAAAAACGATTTTTTCAATGTTTATCAGAATATTTTAGATGGTCCAAATAAATATTATTGTATAGCATTCATGTTTCAATTCAGTTATTGGTAGTACTCAAAATAGTTATTTTTGTATTGAGTGCGTAAAGTGAGTGTTTTTAAATGCATACGAGAGTTTTAATTTTAAAAATTCTCTCGAATGAAAACACGAATTTTATACAAGAGATACAAAAAAAAAAGTGATATTCCGACCAGAATTGGACATGAAACGGATATCTATAGGATATTATGTGTTATCTGGGCTCAACTCGATCAATTCTCTGAAACACCATAAGAAAATTGTCAGTCGTTGAGGAGTTTGATATACAGGGTGTTCCAAATTAAGTCGGCACCATTGCCAACTCCGTTATTATTGCAGGGTTCCCAGTTCCCACAGACCTGGAAAACCTGGAAAACGGAAATCAAAAAGTGTTGAATAAATCAGGGAAAAGTCAGGGAATTTTGGAGTTTTCAGCAGGAGTCAGGGAATTCAACGAACGTATATGGAAAACCAAATCGGTATCGTATGGTATCGTTGATTTCAGATAAAAAAAAATTATTAAGCTGTCCCTGTTGTCTTCTTTATGAATTTTAAATTTCGCGGTCTTTCGTCGAGCACTGCTCTCTACTCGCACATGATTGGAAGAAATTTGAATACGTCTACGATGTTTACTTCTACCTCGTGAGTTTTCGGTTTCCCTTTGTCGAAATGCAAAATATGCTCCCTTTTTTATGTATGATTCGAGGTTCAAGAAAATATATAGTAACGTCAGAGTGTGGTAATGTTTACTTGATTTTTTTGTGAATTTTCGGTTGGCATTGATACAAGCGAATCGTTTGTTTCGAATTTTTCACGGAATGGAATATTGGTGGTTGTTGCAGCATTGACCTGTTCGATGGTTTTAATTTTTTTATATATTAATATTTGAATTTTGATGAACACGAGTTTTTCATTGATTTATTTGAATTAATCACTCTATGAAAAGTGACTTCTGGTCCTGAAAAAAGTTTGTGCATGGTCAGGGAAAACCTAGAAAAGTCGGAAAATTTTCTCGCTACCAATGTGGGAACCCTGTATTGATGCGATGAATTCGGTTAAATGGGCAAACTAGTAGCATTTGTAATGGCCTTGTCGATGCCGAAAACAAAAAAAAAATCATAAAAAAATATTTCTTTCTATGGAACACCCTATACTTTTTCATGCATTTCGATTCGTAATAACATTCTCAACAACAGAGCTCATATCACCTTTCTTTCTAAAGTGGAAAATGAGCGACATGTGGAAATATTTCTTTCTTTCACTAGTTCAAAAAATTTCTTTGTTTTGGCGAATAAAACCTCATGATTGTCCAAACACCCAATTTTGGTACTTATACGAATGACAATATTTTGTTACTAATAGCAAAATAAGACAGTAAAAAGAAAAAATTGCGCTGGGATGTGAACTCGTGAAACCCGTGATCGGCATCATGTCGCACCACTCAATTGACACCACTGAGCTATTTGGTATTAATGTACAAAACGATAATTTCCACCTTAAAGCCATTCCGCTAGCCGCATTTATTTTGTGAATCAAAATATGTCTGCTGTAATGATAACTTTGAAGCCGTTTTTGTTCAGAACAGAAACTACTGGAGGGTCATATGAATGTGGTTGGAAAAAAATGTGTTTGATTCGATAAAACATAATCATTAAGAGCAATCAAGTTGCCTTGAAACTTTGTTGACATTCTATTTGTCAAATATTATGAAGTATATCATGACAGATTGTCAGAAACTATTCTGTCAACTACTGTTCGAATATTTTTCGAAATGCCGTTTTCCCATCAAGAAAAATGTGATATGTTAGAATCCTACTTGGTTTTCCAAAAAAAATGCATAAGAGCACTCCAACACTACAGCAATTCGTACCCGATCGTGAATTACCTAATCGGCGTTTTTTTGCTGTGCTTCATCGTCGATTCAGGAACAATGAAAACGTTTTTGAGGAGAGGAGAACTAAAAAACGTTTTGTAATATCTGAAGATACAGAAATTGACGTTTTATCCTACTTTGAGGTACATCCAAATAATTCCATCAGAGATTCATCTAGAGAAATAGCTGTTCCACTGTCTGGTATTCAACGAATTCTGAAGAAATAAGATTTCTCCTTATAAGTTAAGACCAGTGCAAACACTAGAACCTGGTGATCCTGAGAGACGATTGGGGTTTTGTCGGTGGTTGATGAATAAATGCAGACAAGATCCAAACTTCCATAGAAATGTTATATGGAGCGATGAGGCTAATTTTCCAAATAGTGGGATGTATAATAGAAAGAATTTTCACTATTGGAATAGACATAATCCATTTCTAGTCCATCCCCACAATCCGCAGAGACGATTTAGTATTAATGGTTGGTGTGGTCTGTTTAGATTCAGAATTATCGGTCCATTTTTCTACCATGGTTCTTTGAACGGACCCCGTTACATTAATTTATTAACAAGAGTGTTAAAGGAGGCTCGTCAGATGATCTACTTTCAGCAGGATGGAGCACCAGCACATAATGGCAGTGGCGTAAAAAGAATGCTACGAGGCTGTTTTGGAAACAGATGGATTACTACAAATGGTCTTGTTAAGTGGCTCCCTCGTTCACCAGATATGACAACTCTAGATTTTTATTTTTGAGAATTTCTGAAAAATGAGGGGTACAAAATGAAACATAATAATGTAGATGAACTGAAAAATTATATTGAAACTAGAATTGATGGCCGAACTGTGTTGTATGCCACACGTAGTGTCAATAGAAAGGCCCAAATATGTGTTCAACAAGAAGGCGGTGTTTTTGAACATTTACTCGATATTTTATAGCGCTTTATCAAATCCGTTTGTTATAAATGTTTCCTATTGATAAAACTGTCTTGTTTTCATCTTTACGAAAAATAGTCAAATGAGATTTGTTGTTGAGAATGTTATTACGAATCGAAATGTATGAATAAATATAGGGTGTTCCATTGAAAGAAATATCATTTTATGAAATATTCTGAAAACGCGACCGTCACTTTTTTTATTTTCGGCATCGAGGCCATTAAAAATGCTACTAGTTTACCCATTTAACCGAATTCGTAGCGTCAATAATAACGCAGTTGGCAATGGTGCCGACTTGATTTGGAACACCCTGTATATTTTCCTGCCAATTTCAGCCTGGAAACTCATTTTGACTCTCTTCCAAGACTTTATTTTTTCCCAACTGATGGAAGACTGTAGGTATTTCCCGAAATTTTCAACAACAACAGTTTCCTTTCCATATGTACCTAAAAAAAGGCTGATTGTTCATCAATCAATGCAATTCACTTGCAGATTTCATCACTTCTTCAATATTTTTCTAACCATGCACGAGACCAGCCGTTGATAAAATTCTGTTCGGGACTGTACATCCCGTTTTTCGTTTTGCCATCGGCAAACTTTGGCAATTATGTCCCAGAAAAAAATATTGAAAACTTTCCCTTATGCTCGATAATATAAAAAGTTGGGACCATTGGATATGATTTCGACAAGCTTCAAATTGAAAAGATTTCAACTTGTCGAGATGTGAAGGGGATTCAGATAAAAGATCCCTAGATGTAATAATTGGAATCTCGACTTTTTTGCGTGATTGAATCAACTCGACGTCGTTGATGGGCCGGTGAGGAGGTTATTGAAATGGGAAATTATCCTGGAGGGACGATAACTAGGACAGAAGTCGAGTAAAGTTTTCCGGAATCATGTGAACGAAGCTCGGAATTGATTTATGAGGATATGAGACTGATGGGGTGGAAAATTGGGCGCTTCTCAATAGATGGCGGTGCAATCGCAAAACAGATTATATTTCTAAATAGTGCAGTTTGAAGTTGAAATTCTCGACAGGTATGTGTAGTTTACCAACCATTCAGCGGTGGACAAAAAATATTAAAAACGTTTTACATCATAAAAGTCCTAAATGTGCTGTTCATTTGTAGCCTCTCGTTTGTGATATGAAATGTGTACTCATCGCATTTCATGTCTGAATGACATCACAATGATTTTTCTTGTAGCGGACATTTTGACATTGTCTCAATATATTGGATACCTGGTTGTACTACAAATGTGATGCCGCATATCTCCTTGTGATGTCACCGCTGTTACATCCTTGTGATGTCACCGCTGTTACATTCTTGTGATGTCACTGTTACATATTTCTTGTATCACATGGTTGACTGCGGCATTCCCCAGGTCAAGTGGGCTCAAGTTGGAGACTGAAGAAGAGCAATGGCATACCAGGATGGTGAAGCCTGACCTCGACGGGGCGGTTTCAATGGGACCGCTAATGGTGAAACGATTGATGATTTTTCAAGAAAGGGTAAACGAAATAAAAACGTAAAAAACCCCGAAAAAAATACCCCGGTAAAAAAAACCCTGGAAAAAATACCCCACGAAAAAATTAACCCGGAAAGAAAACCACTGGAGAAAAATACCCCTATATGCGATAACAATGGCCAGTACACAAAAAGTAATGAAATTTCAACTGTGTGTAATGTTAAAGAAACTAGACCACATTTGATTCATTTCACAATACAGAGGGGTGGAACAACAGATTTTCCAGCCTTGCAAAAAGGCGAATCTGTCACCAGGTCAGTTCGTTCTGGAACAATCGAGTCATAAAAATATAAAGAATCGTCTTTTTTGATCGTCGACGATTAACATTCCACTGTTTGTGTACTGCCCATTGCTATAGCATATAGGGGTATTTTTTCCGTTTTTTTTCCTGAGGGTTTTCTTTCCGGAGGGTTTTTTCCCGTAGGGTATTTTTCCACTTTTTTTTCAGAAGTTTTTTTTCCGGGTGTATATTTTCCTAGATTCCCAAGAAAGCATTGTTCATTTGAATACCTATAAAATAGAGACAGACCACTAAACTTTTTACATTGTTCCAGAAAAGTACGGGAGTTTGTGAGCGATGCATCACCGACTAGGCAAATAGCTGTTTTTGAAAATAATCTGAAAGTTTGACTGTATGTTTGGTGCCTGTACTCCCTGAATGGAAACAGTATGTCAGGACAGGTCGGGTCTATCCCTCATGAATCACAATCAGTGAAATAGTCCTTGGCATGAAACAATAGCACTTCTTCCCATGAAAGCATCAGGTGGAGCATGCAGTTCCTCTTGTTATTCTTCTTTCTCTTGACTGCTTGCAGCCAGTAATATTTCTCCAAAGTTCGTTCAGTTTTTCTTCCGCTGAGTCACTAAGGGCTGAGGAGGTTTGACTTCTTGCAATGCCTAGTACCAGCTCCGCACCGCCGAACGGAGTCGAGGAACCAGTTCTAGCAAGTTCTAGAGGCGTTTCTCTGATCTCAGTCTATATTTGAATACATGAGAAGCGGGGGGAATCCTTGATATCTTCAGGAAGAATATTGTAAAATTAACAGCCATTAAAATCTAAACTTTTTTCATATAATGCTGTTCTTTGAGCATTTGACACTAGAAGACCATTGGAACGAGTATTATGGTCATGTTGATGTTGTTGAAAGTTAGATTCGTGTCTAAAAACATATGCACAGGATTCCAATGTATATGTGCTGGCGACTGCTAGAATATTCAGTTCTTTGAAGGCATTTTGCTATTTTTCCCCGCCTCGATGATAATTACTCCTTGCTGATTTCCAAACAAAATTGGAATGGGAAGTTCCAGGCCATTCTGTAGGCCAGGTTCTGCTGCCTTATATGACCTGTTGTGTTGGCAACGTTTCTTGGTTGCCGGTACACTTTCAACAGATGTCTGAGCTGATCTTTGGAGGATGTTGTCCAAGTACTATCTGGGATCTTCGAGTATTCCGAAAGGGAGTTAATTTCCTCACAGAATGACCTCTTGCAGGTTTTTTTTTTTAACTTTCCTCTCACGGTCTTGTAGTTTTTCCTTTATTCCTCATTGCCCTCCTTGATGGCATTATCATGGGCCCTTCTGGTCACTTTCTTCGGGTTCTTTGGCGACTGGTTCCATCAGCTGACTAGACCATTTAGGGCCACTCTGAAAGGACATGCCTCTTCGAACGCCTTTTGGTCACTGTGTTTCCTAATTTTTCCACTTCCTGATCGAGTTGTTCCTCCGACAAAATCGATACCCCCAAAGAACAAAGCTGTAACTAAAGTTAGAGCTATTTTCAGTTATAGGTGTAGGCGTATTCAGCTTATAAAACTGATGCTGACGATAAAAAAACCGTATCTCTAGACCAAGTAGTTACGAAGAAATCCACTTGAAAAAAGTTGTATTTCGACTTGAATATTGAAAAAAAAATTCAGTATTTCGGCTCTCCTGAAATATGATGAAAAATGAGTTACGTCTTTGTTCGTTGGGAGTGTCGAAATGTCTGTCTAGAAAAATAATTGCGCGAGTCCTGGAAAATACTTCAAAATCTGAATTTCTTCAATCTGATTGTTTATCGCGCAGCAGAGATGCGAAAACTTAAATGAAAGCCACAGTTTCCATCGTTTTCTTATCGGACAGATCTCTGAAAACTTTAATTAACGGCGTCTCTTGGCGTAAAACGACTTTTCTGGGCATCATTCCAATTTATGGCGAGCACGGTTACTTCTGATAAAGTTAATGCAGTTTGTGTATTCGTGTGATGGACGCTGGATTTTCGCCGGCGGAAAATGACCGAATGCGTCTAGTCTTATTCTCAGTGGAAAATGCATCGTTTCAAGAAGAGCTATAGAGGGATCGCAATCATTTTAAAAAAGCAGGTCAATGTAACGTGTAGGAAGTACACTCAGAGCTATTCTGATTTTGGGTATAGGTAGTTATTATTCTAACAAGTCTTACAATCATTTCTCTCCTACATTTTTTTAGTAACATTTTAGGAATTTTAGTAAAATTTTGCTCTTTGTTTAAATGCACACCTTTGCGCATATGCCATTTCTCGTGGATCGAGTTATTTTATATTTCTCCCCTTAGGATTATTTTGGAGTTATATTTTTCCTTCGACAATCGATATGAAATTTTCAGATAATACCAATTATATCATTTTAAATCGATTGGCGCTCTCAGAATTGCTCTATCTTCAACCGTTCTCGAGTTGACAAGTTCATCTGGAGTTGAGAGAGAACATTTCCTTCCATAATTTTCATTTTTGTGATTTTTCTATTGATTTTCGCAAAGTTTTACCTTCATTTTATATGCTCACTTATGCGCATATGCAATTTTTGGTAGATCGGATTATTTCATATCTTACTCCTTAGGACTTTTTTTCGAGGAAAAGAGGTCATTTTCCCTTCGGAATTTTGATTGCAATGATTTTTCCATCAGTTTCTACAGAATTCAACTTTTTTTCATATGCTCACGTATGCGCATACGGAATTTAACGTAGATCGGATTATTTCATAATTTCATATTTTTTATGATTTTTAGAAGTCTACCCCTTAGGTCTTTTTTGGAGTAGTATATTTCCTTCGAGGATCGATTTGAAATTTCTAGAGTATACTAATTTCATCATTCTAAATCGATTGACGTTCTCAGAATTGATTTATTTTCGTCCGTTCCCGAGTTGAAAAGTTCATCTCGAGTTGAAAGAGGTTATTTTCACTTCGGAATTTTGATTTCTGTGATTTTTCCATCAATTTTCACGGAATTCAACTTTTTTTCATATGCTCACGTATGCGCATACGGAATTTAACGTAGATCGGATTATTTCATAATTTCATATTTTTTATGATTTTTAGAGGTCTACCCCTTAGGTCTTTTTTGGAGTAGTATATTTCCTTCGAGGATCGATTTGAAATTTCTAGATGAATCCTGATTCCATCATTCTAAATCGATTGGCGTTCTCAGAATTGCTCTATCTTCAACCGTTCCCGAGTTGAAAAGTTCATCTCGAGTTGAGAGAGGTCATTTTCCCTTCGGAATTTTGATTTCTGTGATTGTTCCATCAATTTTCACAGAATTCAACTTTTTTTCATACGCTCACGTATGCGCATATGGAATTTAACGTAGATCGGATTATTTCATATTTTTTATGATTTTTAGAGGTCTTTTTTGGAGCAATATTTTTCCTTCGAGGATCGATTAGAAATTTCTAGAGTATACTAATTTCATCATTCTAAATCGATTGACGTTCTCAGAATTGATTTATTTTCGTCCGTTCCCGAGTTGAAAAGTTCATCTCGAGTTGAAAGAGGTTATTTTCACTTCGGAATTTTGATTTCTGTGATTGTTCCATCAATTTTCACAGAATTCAACTTTTTTTCATACGCTCACGTATGCGCATATGGAATTTAACGTAGATCGGATTATTTCATATTTTTTATGATTTTTAGAGGTCTTTTTTGGAGCAATATTTTTCCTTCGAGGATCGATTAGAAATTTCTAGAGTATACTAATTTCATCATTCTAAATCGATTGACGTTCTCAGAATTGATTTATTTTCGTCCGTTCCCGAGTTGAAAAGTTCATCTCGAGTTGAAAGAGGTTATTTTCACTTCGGAATTTTGATTTCTGTGATTTTTCCATCAATTTTCACGGAATTCAACTTTTTTTCATATGCTCACGTATGCGCAAAAGGAATTTAACGCAGATCAGATTATTTCATATTTTTAATGATTTTTAGAGGTCTACCCCTTAGGTCTTTTTTGGAGCAATATTTTCCCTTCGAAGATCGATTTGAAATTTCTAGAGTATACTAATTTCATCATTCTAAATCGATTGGCGTTCTCAGAATTGCTCTATCTTCGTCCGTTCCCGAGTTGAAAAGTTCATCTGGAGTTGAAAGAGGTCATTTTCCCTTTGGATTTATGATTTCTGTGTTTTTTCCATAAATTTTCACAGAATTCAACTTTTTTTCATATGCTCACGTATGCGCATATGGAATTTTACGTAGATTGGATTATTTCATATTTTTAATGATTAGGTCTTTTTTGGAGCAATATTTTCCCTTCGAGGATCGATTTGAAATTTCCAGAGTATACTAATTTCATCATTCTAAATCGATTGGCGTTCTCAGAATTGCTCTATCTTCGTCTGTTCCCGAGTTGAAAAGTTCATCTGGAGTTGAGAGAGGTCATTTCCCTTTCAAAATTAAAATTTTTATGATTTTTCCGTTAATTTTCGAAAAATTCAACCTATTTTTATATGCTAACGTATGCGCATATGAAATTTCACGTAGATCGGATTATTTCATATTTTTAATGATTTTTAGAGGTCTACCCCTTAGGTCTTTTTTGGAGCAATATTTTTCCTTCGAGGATCGATTTGAAATTTCCAGAGTATACTAATTTCATCATTCTAGATCGATTGGCGTTCTCAGAATTGCTCTATCTTCGTCCGTTCCCGAGTTGAAAAGTTCATCTGGAGTTGAGAGAGGTCATTTCCCTTTCAAAATTAAAATTTTTATGATTTTTCCGTTAATTTTCGAAAAATTCAACCTATTTTTATATGCTAACGTATGCGCATATGAAATTTAACGTAGATCGGATTATTTCATATTTTTAATGATTTTTAGAGGTCTACCCCTTAGGTCTTTTTTGGAGCAATATTTTTCCTTCGAGGATCGATTTGAAATTTCCAGAGTATACTAATTTCATCATTCTAGATCGATTGGCGTTCGCAGAATTGCTCTATCTTCGTCCGTTCCAGAGTTGAAAAGTTCATCTGGAGTTGAGAGAGGTCATTTCCCTTTCAAAATTAAAATTTTTATGATTTTTCCGTTAATTTTCGAAAAATTCAACCTATTTTTATATGCTAACGTATGCGCATATGAAATTTAACGTAGATCGGATTATTTCATATTTTTAATGATTTTTAGAGGTCTACCCCTTAGGTCTTTTTTGGAGCAATATTTTTCCTTCGAGGATCGATTGGAAATTTCCAGAGTATACTAATTTCATTATTCTAGATCGATTGGCGTTCGCAGAATTGCTCTATCTTCAACCGTTCTCGAGTTGAAAAGTTCATCTGGAGTTGAGAGAGGTCATTTCCCTTTCAAAATTAAAATTTTTATGATTTTTCCGTTAATTTTCGAAAAATTCAACCTATTTTTATATGCTTACGTATGCGCATATGAAATTTCACGTAGATCGGATTATTTCATATTTTTAATGATTTTTAGAGGTCTACTCCTTAGGACTTTTTTGGAGCAATATTTTTCCTTCGAGGATCGATTTGAAATTTCCAGAGTATACTAATTTCATTATTCTAGATCGATTGGCGTTCGCAGAATTGCTCTATCTTCAACCGTTCTCGAGTTGAAAAGTTCATCTGGAGTTGAGAGAGGTCATTTCCCTTTCAAAATTAAAATTTTTATGATTTTTCCGTTAATTTTCGAAAAATTCAACCTATTTTTATATGCTTACGTATGCGCATATGAAATTTCACGTAGATCGGATTATTTCATAATTTTCATGATTCCCTAGTGCGGGAGAGCACCATTCGTGTGAGTTAGGATCAAGATTGTTTTCACAAGCGCATATACCACTTTCATGTGCGGTTATATTTTGCCGCACTAGTGCGAGAAAATAACATTTCCCAAGCTGAATTGCGTGTACGTATAAGGCAAAGTACTGTAAAGGGTAACATCTGCTGGACCTACTTCAAACGTATAAGTGCTCTTTCCGGACGTATTTAAGAACCACTTATGCACGTCCAATGAACGTGCGTTTGATATATTTTCAATTGTGCAATGGACCTTCGTTATGTATGTCTATTGGACATCCACGGCGTACGTACATAAGATGTTACATCGAATGTATCTGGACATTTGATGGACTTTTACCGGGCATTCATAGACGTCCAGCGGACGTCCATAAGATACATTTATTGGACAAAAATTGGACGACGCTATGTGGGTACGACTTCGTTTGTTTCCCGCTTTCCTAGACAACCTTTCAATATTCACAAACGATATCGTAGCAATTTTGCTGGAAACGTTTTTCCTGGAATAATGAAGCAGTTTCCAGTTATATGTGATTACATGATGAAACAGCTACTCCTGCTGTACATAATTCCGATATTGTTCAAAATCGTTCGAACACCCCTTCGTTTACGATCCAGTACAACAAAATTCATTGTAAAATCCCCATTTCCTGTTAGTGTCAGGGATGGATATCGTGATGCCAGACACCTGACACCGTGTTTTGACTCTGCAGTGGGTGCATTGCTTATACTTCATGTAAATTCAGCTGCGGAATGAATATTTAACTGACGCATGGAATTACGGTGGAGTAAAATTTGTCAGATAACGATAATAAAAAGAAAAACTGGGTGTCACTGAGTTGACGGCCGTTTTCTGATGCTCGATTTGGAATTGAACGGATATAATTACTTATTCGAAAAGTAGTTATTTTAAAATAGGGCTGAAATCCGGACAGGAAAATATGCATTTGTCCCGAAGGAATACCATTCATCACGGATTTTTCTGTTTTCTCTTGAGTGAATCTTGAAGATTGTTTTTCATTGATTATTTTTTTCACATGTCAAAATGTGACTTTTTGATAGTTTCAACTAATAGCAATGCACTATTCTGGCCAATTATTTTCGGTATTATACTGATTATTCTTTTCGTATGATTTTCAACCAATCAGAATGTCCAATTTAGTTAAGTTACCTCGTATATTTTCGATAATACCTGATTATACATAGAGTAGCTCCACCAATCGAAAATTTTAAAATAATTTCATTTTCATAGTAACCACATCGACATCAATATACAACAAACAGAACTGTCAAATTGTGACGTTTATCAGAAATTGTTCAAAAATGAGTCGATTCGGAGATTTATCATCAAATGCAATAGACGAAAGTATACAAAATACTGAGCCTCATAATACAATGAAAACAAAAAAGTACGTATGGAAACAATTTCTTACGTTTTGCAGTGAAAGAAACTATGTGCTAAATTAATCAATTTCCACTGAAATGATAGCGTCCATTTTGAAAGATTGGGCTTTCAATATGCGAAAATGTAATGGAGAAAATTATAAAGAAAATGTGGTAAAACTATGTGGAACATTACGGCAAAACAAGTACAAGAAAAATATATGAAGGAGTTTGATAGAGTAATTGATCCATTCTCAAGTCCCATAATTTTAGCCACACGAAACGCAAGAAATTCAAAAAGAAGGGAACTTCAAATGTTACCGGACAAGAGAAAGGTTAGTGCATCAGCATTTAAAGATAACGAGTACATAGCAATGATAGAAGCGTGGGATGAAAATACACCGGAAGGATTACAAATAAAATTTTTCTTAATTGCTTCTGTAGAACTTGCGTGGAGAGGAAATGAAGGAGCGTCATGCTTGACTCATTATTTTCAAAAAGAAACTGGAAATGATGATACTCCAACTGGTAGAATACAATATAATCCTATTTTTACCAAAACCACACAGGGAGGAGCAAAACCATGTGCTAATAATAAATGGCTTGTACCTAACCATAATGAAGTGAGTCGTTGTCCAGTCAGACTGTCTAGATAAGCTAATGATGAAAAGAAGCGAAAACATCAATATTAAAACAGATAGGTCATTTCTGACAGTAAATCCCAACTGGAGAAAAGAAAAAACCCTTGGCTGGTACAAAAATATGCCAATTGGAGTGCATGAAATTAGTAAATGGACCAAAAAGTCTGCAGAATTGGCAAATTTGAATATAACAAACAAAAAAGTTTCAAATCATTCTCACCGAGCCACTGCTCTTTCACAATTGGCAAAAGCAGGTGTATCGGAACAAGAACTTATCAAAATAACAGGACATGGTAATAGCAATTCTATCAAACTCTACCTACAGATAGAAGAACAACATCACCAAAACATAATAAATAAGATGAGACCCAATTTTAAAAACGCTGCAGGTTCAAGTAATAACACCTCCAGTATTTCCAGCACTTCAATGAGCAGTGGCCACGTTTCCTGCGCCGAAAATAACTCAGTTAAAAAAAACGTGGTATATAATAATTGTAACTGTGGAAATGGAAAATCCTTATAATTCCACCGCCACGCAATTTTTTAATCCTAACACGGTGATGCTGCGTGGTGGTATGACTGAATCCTTATCCGAAGTCCTCTGTTGCAGAAAAACTTGTAAAAAATATCCGAAACGGAACCTTTTGTGGTATGCTATATGCTTTTAAAATTAATAATAAATAAAACAGAACTTATATTGTCGCATATTTTTACTACTCTCCTCACAAATTGTAGGTAATCCACTAACTCCTTTTTCTGATCTTTCGAGGAAACATGAAGCATTTTTCATTTTAAATAATATATTCTTATTTTATAATAATATTTTTATAATACGACCAAAATAACAATTCAATTCATTTAGTTGAGATTCATTACGAGTATTCCGCTCTGATTATGGTTTTTCTGACCTCAGTGAATTCATCGTGGTCATGAATGGTTTCAAATACCAACCATCAACATCATTATTGAGAATCACAAAAACCAGAAACCACTTCATTTCCAAATTCATCAAAATGGTGAATTGTCATCAGCACATCATCCTCTGTAGGTTTGAATGATGCATCAGCCTGCGTTACAGCAACTATCCCATCAGTTTCGTTAATCTCATAGCTAACTACGTAGCGCACCTCACTTTCAGGAACAGACCCACAACCCGCCATTTCCTGATCGAACTCTGCGCCCTCAAACCGTCCTATTTGCAGACAATAAACCCCATCCTCTCCCTTTCCATAAGTGAACCTCGAGTATCCAGCAGGCAAACAAAAGCCATGCTGTTTTATCAAATGCTTCTTCAAGTAGTCACCTCGCTTGAACTGCAGCTGGCATAAGTGACATCCGTAGCACGAGGCTACAGCGTTATGCTTTTTCACTTGGTGGCTATTCAAGCCAACTCGGGTACAACAGCTGAAATCACACAAGTCGCATCTTACGGGGTCGCTCTTCTCATGAACTCTCCTGTGACCATCCAGAGCGTTCGTCGTCATAAACGACTTGGCGCAGTGTGTGCATTTGAACGACTGGGACTGGATGTGCTTGGACCTCAAATGCATCGCCATCTCGCACATGGTGCAATTGTACTTGTTTATGTGGCCACGAGCATGGTCTCTGAGCAAGCGATCGTTCGGGAACGTCTTGAAACACTCAGCACACTTGAAGTTCTGTGTGGAAATGCTTTGTCTTACTCTGTGATCACAGAATTTGGTCTTGTTCGAGAAAATTGCGAAGCACGTTGGACAGCCCACTGCCTTTTCCTTCGAATGCATCTTCAAGTGCTCTGATAGTCTTGTCTGATTCGGAAATTTGACGTTGCAGTCTCCCCAGCCGCACGTGATCTCTTTGAACTCGTTTGCACTATTCGCGATATGCTGCTTGAAATGAGTAAAGAATTCGTAAAGGGTAGAGTAGTTCCTCGAGCAATACTCCCATTCGCAAGCATAGTCCAACTTGTCGTTAGGAATCTCCAGCACTTTTTTCTTATTACACTCCGACAAGCCAACTCTTTCCACTACATTTTGGCCTATGTTCACCAGTTTGCATATGTAACCATGGTACGACACATGCCACACAAAAAGGTCAATACTGGTCGTAAAAAAATCGCAGGTTGTCCACTGGCATGTTAAATGTTCCGGGTTCACACTGATGTGGTCCATCAAATGGGAGTCAAACGTTTCCCACGAACTGAAGTGGCCACCACACAAGTTCCATTCACATCGTAGATTGAGAGGTTCCTCAGAGAACTTAACTGGACGACACGTCTGTTTTTTAGGTCGGGAAGAATTTTCATATTCCACTTTTGCCTTTTTTGGTCTTCTTTTCATTTCCTTTGCGAGTTCGGAAAACGCTGCCACGTTCTTCCTCTTCAAGCCTGAATTATTTCCGTTCATGGTTTCGATAGAACGTACTGTTAACTTTACTTCTATTACTCTCACTTGTACTTGCCTCTTCAGTATCTTTCGCAATATTGAAGATTTCTACAATAATTTCTACCTTTAATACCAGTTATGAAAAGCTTAATTGCTTAGTGGGTATGATTTAGGAATTTCAATAATTTATCTACCTGGTATCAACGAACTTATGTTATTCCAAAATATCGTAATGAGATTATGGAACGCATGATCCTTAAGACGAAATTGTTATTATTAGTATTAAGTGCGTAAAATTAGTGTTTTTTTAATGGCACATGAGAGTGTTAATTTTTGGCCGAGACCGCAAGTCGAGGACAAAAATTTTCTCAAAAAAAATAAACATAAAGAAAGGAACAGGTGGTGTAGAGACTTTCTACTTCCAAAGCAGTATTTGATAAAGTTGTATCATCAGCATAAGCCACACATTGATTTGGAAATAGAAAGTGGAAGAGATCGTTCACATAGATAATGAATAATAGAGGCCCCAGAATGGATCCCTGAGGTACTCCGTGTGTAATGTTTTGAAAGTCAGAATGTGTTTCATTTATATATACTGCTTGTTTTCTGTTGCACAAGTAGGACTGGATCAGATCGAGTGTTATGGCGCAACTTTTCAATTTGAGCGGTATGAAAGACGCAGTCGAAGGCTTTGAGAGGTCACATAAAGTATAAACATCTAGTTGAAGGCTAAAAACAAATTTGAAGTGTCTTATCTTGATTGGAACATCTAAAAAAATCCACAAAATCCAGTCGAAACGGAATTTACTCGCGTTTTAAAAAGTTAAAAAGATAGCAGAGATAAATTTCAAAACTAAGAAAAATTTACAATAATTATATGGAAAACTAAATAAATCGACAAAATATGGGTGGAATTCAGAATTAAATGAATCATAAAAATATAGAATGAGGTTATTTTCTAGCCTATATGGTTGAAGGAGAGTGGCGGACACTGGTCACATTTCAGGGGGAGGGGGCAAGTTGTACGGGCCACAAAGTAAACTTCTTTGGTTTTGAATAGTTTTTCGAATACATTCGTTATTGTAGTGACAGAGAATAGAATATGTAGGTAATGGTTGTGTAGCATAACCCTGCTTAACCTTTACCTGTTCTGAAACTGACAGTTATTATTCTGGTAGGAAATCAAAATAATTATTGCTTTGGTCCATTTATGCTGAAATATATACGGAAATAACACTTACTTATTACCTGTTTTAGTGAGAAATCAAAACAAATATATACAGATCTAGTAGCGACGCTAGTTAGGCTACAATCAACATTTTGTTGAATAAAAAAATTTCAATAAATTAGCAGTTCTTCATTTTTAAGCATAATTAATTTTTCTTTATTCGGATAGTATGGAAAATTATTTAAATGCACATGAATTTTGTCTGTTGTTTAAGTAAAGGTAATGATAACGGACAGGGATGCGTGGCATGGCTTAAAAACTGATGAAGGTACAGGAGCTGGCATTTATGGAACCAAACCAAAGCGAAAATCATCGCAATACACCATTGCGCTCAAGAGCTTATAAGGCATTGGCCTGCTCGAACACCAGATTGAAATCCTATAGATTTTTGCATCTGTGGTTGTCTTGAGTCATTATATAGTTCATTCCACTCCCGTCGAAAACGTTGAAGAACTGATTTAGCCAGAAATATTTGCGTGAATATTCGCATATTTCGATCGGTTCAAGAACAATAAATAAATAGTTATCTTTTGAGAAAAACTTCAACACCCCATAAGTCAGAAAACGAAGCATTTTCGGACAAAAGTTATAGAGCAAACTGTAATTTTTTTTAATGTAGAATCACCCCCTGAAATTTTGTATCAATTAAACACTAACACCCTGTATACGGATAATATTACATAATTGAAATTAGTATTTATACTTCTGCCTTGTGGCAGACAACATTAAAATTTTATTTCAAAAGTTTACATGGATTAACTTTTGGCTACATGTATAAAAAAAAAGAAGTAAAAAAAAATATATTGAAAAACTGTTCCAGGAAGAAATTAGCAACCAATTATTCTTTTACATAGCCAACTTGGAGAAAATTTTAGAATGTATATATAACTTCATTACCATATTCATCAAAACCACAAAACTCCATCAGTACGCCATCAACCGCTAATGCATCCTCCCCTGTAAGTTTAGGGGATTCGTCCGACTCTATTGTTACAACGCCATCAGTTTCGTTATCAAATATACCATCAGTTTTGTCACTGAATATACCATGTACGTCTTCTTCTGCTTCAGTTGTAGGCAAAGATAAACAAGACATCATTCGCATGTATGCATGTAAACGATAGACCCCGTCTTCTTCCTTCCGGTATCTGAATCTTTTGAACCCCGAAGGAAACTGACAGTTATGTTGTTTAACCAAGTGTTTCGACAAGTAGCGACCTCTGCTAAAGTTTACCTTGCAGTAGTGACATTCGTAGCACGACCTAGCAGCATCGTGTTTTTTTACTCGATGATTGTTCAATCCTACTTGCGTACGACAACTGAAATCGCACAAGCCGCATTTCATAGGGTCATCTTTTCCATGCACCTTCACGTGCCTGTCCAAATTCTGCTTCGTAACAAACTTTTTATCGCACTGAGCACATTCGTACGGCTTGAACGCTATGTGCTTGAACCTCATGTGTTTAGCGACCAGAGACGGTTTCGCGCATGTCATGTCGCATAACGTACACTTGTAGAGGTTTTTGTGGCAGCGAGCATGGTCTTTGAGTAAGCGATCGTTTGGGAAGAGCTTGAAACACTCAGAACACTTGAAACTCTGCGCTGGGCTGGACTGTCTCGTTCTGTGATCACAAAACTTGGACTTAGTCGCGAATACCGCAAAACACGTAGGGCATCCTATTGTTTTTTCCTTCGAGTGCGTTCTCAAGTGTTCTGATAACTTTGATTGGTTTCGAAATCTGAAATCACAACCTATCCAGCGGCATCTGACTACTGCACTTCTTGGCTCATCAGAACCAGGTTGGTCGCTTTTAACGTGAGTCTTTAAATGGACTAAAAATTCGTGGATTGTATTGAAGCTCGTCGAGCAACATTCCCATTCGCAAGTATAGTCAAACATGTCGTGGGGAATGTTGAACACTTTCTTCTTAGTGCACTTTGGCAAGCAAAGTCTTTCCGCTACATTCTGGCCTATATTCACCAGCTTGGAAGTATATCCGTGGTACGAAACATGTTTCATCAAGAGTACGTGACTGTTGGCACCATAGAGGCAGGTTGACCATCGACATGTTGCATATTCGGTATTTATATCGACGTGGTTCATTAAATGGGAGTCAAATGATTCCCAGGAATCAGAATAGTAACCACATGAACGCCACTCACAGCGTAGTTCAAGTCGTTCATCCTTTAGTTTGATAGGGCGACAGTTGGCTTTCTCATCGACTAATGACTTGGTATCTAAATCGAATGGAATTGTATCTAGTTGGGTCATATTTTCAGTTGCGTCACACATTGTTTCCCTGCTTTCAAAATTCATTTGAAAAATGTAACGTCACTTGATAATTTTCACACTTACACTTCCTCTTCAGTGTCGTCTGCAATACTGATGATCGCTATGTTTTCTATTTTTCAAATTATATATAGCCCATTTCTGGCTCTAATTGATGTCAAAGTGATGAAATTCAATGAATTTCTACCTGTTGATAATACCTGCAATCATTCAACTATAACACAAGTCACGTTCTGTGAGCTAATGTTATTTTGGCTATTTTAGTAGTATTTCAGCATTTTTTTAAATTTCTGATTATACCGAAGGAGATTGCACAGCATCAACTACAAGTTGATAGTGAAGTTTATAGAAAGTTTGAGTTGGGCAGTGAACTTTTGATACAATCCAAATAATTGGCTGATATTACGGTGTTGCCAGCTGAACACGTTGAATAAAACAACACGAAGCAAAAGTTTGGGTAGAGATGAAATTTTTTTGAACACACTAGTTGAGAAGATAGTGCCAAAGACTGCTGCAAAAATAGGAGGTCAGTTGAAAAAACAGTTTACGAAAATGTCACAAGAACGGAAGAAAACAATAATTTAACAGAAAATTTCATCAATAGAAGAAAGAACTAAAGAAAATGAGAAGAAAATCAACGGAAACTAAATTATACTGAGCAAAACTCTAATCGAATATTCTCAGAATAGTGAGAGTAAAGGAGAAACCAAATGAACTGTATTGATAGAAATGATAAATTTTATCAACAAATATTTACAAATATCCTGTGAAATCTTGGAAATAAACAATGTTTTTCGGTGGGTGAAGTTGATGAGTCCAGTTCAAAACCAAGAATGATCATTAAATCTTTCATCACTGCACTAAAAAGGAAAGGGGATAATTTTTGCGAAAACTGGCAATGTTGTATAGCCAATCGATAAAGAATCTGGCCGCATTCAAGAATAACAAAAACTTGAACATTTTTTGAGATACTCAAAAGGAAGTCGAATGGTCGTTCATGTTTTTTATGCTTTTAATATTAAAGCAGTGTAGTAGTGGACAGGATTTAATCATTTAGTTTATAAACATACATGTCTCATGTATAAAATAAATTTCGATGACGAATTGACAGAATTTAAGAAGATATTACCCCTCTTAGCTCTAGATGAACTTTTCAACTCGACAACGGTTGAAGATAAATCAATTTTGCGAATGCCAATCGATTCAGAATCATAAAATTAGTATATTTCGTTAATTTCGAGTCAATCAACGATAACAAAAAATTATTCGAAAAAAGTCTTAAGGGGTAGACCCCTAAAAATAGTGAAAAATATGATGTCATCAGATTCACTTGAAATTGCGTATGCGTGTATGATTGCAGATAAGAAAAAGGTTGAATTTTACACAAATGAATAGAAAAATTATAAATATCAAAATTTCGAAGGGCAATGACCTCTGTCAATACCAGATGAACTGTTCAACTCGAGAACGGTTGAAGATAGAGCAATTCTGCGAATGCCAATCGATTCAGAACCATGAAATTAGTACACTTTGTGAATTTGAAGTAACTTGGCCAAAACAAAAAATAACTCGTAAAAAGTGCTAAGGGGTAGACCCCTAAAAATCGTGAGAAATACAAAATCATTAGTTTCACCTAAAATTTGCACTATATATGCAAAATTCTATGCTGATTTCAAAAATATATGATTTTTCTATGTTCGGATACAAGGTTTAACACAAAAAAGGAAGAAAACATAAAAATCTCCGTCACGCAATAGAATTATCGAAAGTTTTCATTTTCCATTAAAAAAAATTGCATACGTCTCTTATATGCCTCTCGACGGGCTGATTTCGGATCATACCACGAAAATAAATTTCGATGACGAATTGACAGAATTCAAGAAGAAATCACCCCTCTCAACTCTAGATGAACTTTTCAACTCGACAACGGTTGAAGATAAATCAATTTTGCGAATGCCAATCGATTCAGAATCATAAAGTTAGTATATTTGGTGAATTTTAAGTCGATCGGCTCAAAAAAAAGTACTCGCAAAAAATCCTAAGGGGTAGACCCCTAAAAATCATGAGAAATACAAAATCATTTCAATGAACTGTTAATAATTTTTGAAAAGGAATAAGTGTACCAATTCATTACCTCACCGCTATATTTGAATCAAGTACAGTTGATTATAGGAGTTTTGTTGTTGCTAGGTTGTTGCTATGTTACTTGTTTATGAACAGAACTTTATTATCAAGCTTTAAGTTAGAATGTGTTTTGTACTCCAAATATAAAAGAGGATATTTTGAAAAACGCTGAAAAAGCAAGAGAATCATTAATTCCATCGAAAGGTGAAGCCGTATACCAAAACGAATCTGGAGTGGCTGACACGGAAAAATTTTATGCCAAAAGATGCCACTGAAACTGTATTTCTGACATATTTTCAAGAACAGGTAAGGTATTTTCTATGTTTTTCGGTAGATTTGGTAGTAATTGTGTTTACTCGTTGTAGACAAAATAAATGTACATCTCCTTTACGGAATTCTGAAAGGTAGAGGGAATTATAGAATCTATAATGTCCCAATGAAGTTATGACCCTATTTATTGGTAATAAGCTTATCCCAGACATAAATAAAAAAAATAACGAATGGTTTATTATTATAAAAGTTTATTGATTTAAAATTGCACTTTTGATTGTTCCACTAGGGGAATAAAGAGATTTCATCATTCCACTAGTGGATAAAGTGGTACTTTAAAACGGTTCATGAGTGTGGATAGATCTTCAATAAATTATAAGGTCATTGTGGATGAAATACTAATATATTGTTCTTTGTAATACATTAGTAGCAGATAATGCACACTATACAAATCCTTTTAATGAATTTTATTATATTCTTTACTATCATTACATCGTTGTTTAATGTACTGTTGTACTATGGCAAAGCAAATCAATCAGGTTGAGAGGATCCGACGATATCTTCCGAAACAACCTCTCAAAGAATCTTGTTGCACAGAAAATCAAAGGAAAACTGAACGAATTTTAGCTCCATAATAAAAATATTTCCTCTGAAGTTTTCCATTTTCTCCGGAATACCAACCAGTAACTGGCCACTCTGCGGATATTACAAAACTCGGCGTACTCCGAGAGGCAATAGAATTTCAATATTTGATCTCCCAGCCGCAAATATTCACCGAGATGCCGCTTTTAATCGCAATTTTCTCTTATCCCGGTTCCGTTGGTGTCACGCAAAGGGTTGCCTTACAGACATTTATATGTAATATTTACGAAATGTAACGTTATATGTAAATTTCCGAGGTAATACGCTTTCAAGGGACCATCTCATACGGTGGTTAATGAGGATAATAAGGGATATTACACAATATTACAATATTTCCAGCATTCTAGCGAGGTGCGCTATCGTTGGACTTTAATTGGAATTAATTTGAACTTGTAGAAGGATTCTATGGAGCAAACCTCAAATATACTAAGATGAGAATTTTATTTCCGATCGGGATATTATAAGCTCATATCGTCTAGTTACGTTATCAATAAAGAGGGTCATAAACTCCCTTGGGACATTACAGATTCTATAATTCCCTCTACATTTCACAAGTATAAATAATATAAGAAATGCTAATTATACAGGGTGAGTGAGAATAAGACAGATAAACTCCAACTACAGATTCCTCGCCTCATTTCGAGTTGAAAAGTTCCCATCAAGGTATGTCCTAAAACGCATCCCCTCTGAAATACAGGGTGTCAAAAGTACAAAAAAAATTGATTTAATTCTTTTTCTCCAATATTCCCGAAGCAAAAAATATCAAACTTGGTACACTAATCAATGTTTATCAACGTGATAATTGGAAGTAATAATTTTAAATTTTTGTAAACCAGTGGCGTAGTTACGTTGGTATGTGGAAATATTTTCCTTCATATTTTCTTTGGAAAAGTGAATGGACAAGTGAGCAATGAGAACAACATACTGGCAAAGACTTCCAGGGCTGAAGCAGGCCAAAGATCTCCTCGGCAACTTCAACCGAGCAAGAACGAAGACACTGATTAACCTCAGCAAAACTAGTCTAAAGAAAACTACGTGATTTCTGACGGGGCATTGCAGACCCAAAGAACACCTAAGGAAGCTAGGCTTAGAGGAGGACAGAACCTGCAGAATCTGTGGGGAACATCCAGAAACACTCCGCCATATATTGACGGAGTGTTATGCTGTACATCACAATGGATTGAATATACTGGGATCACATCAGCTGACTGTGGGAGAAATACCACGAATAGACCTCCTCAAAATCCTTAAATTCCTCAATGAACTGGAGCTTGAGGGGCTGCTGTAAACGAGATCACCTTGTAATAGCAGAAGAAGATGGGACACAATAGATTTATTAGGTCGCAGCGCATCAGTCACCATCCATACTTACCAATACCAATACCAATATTATTCTTTTGCAACCAAAAATGAGGTTAATGTCCTGGATCGGCACACAAATGATAACAGCTACGATTTCGGTATACAGCAAAGATTATCATTATAATATCCATGTAAAAGAGCATACTCCACGCCCTCGTAACCCTAAATTAAACGAATATCTCTGAATATGTACCCTCACGTCTGCCATCCAGCCCTTCCCAATTATTTCATTGCACATAATTTCCCGTTTCGAAATTCAAATATGATCCTGCCACAAAACATATTTGATCCTGCATCATTAAAGATGATATCTTCCGCTCGGCTGGATCCTACGGGAGCAGCTTTCAGTCCTTTTCATGGTAATAGGCAGCGCCACCAGTAGCTGCCTCGATATCTTGTCTCATTTCGCGGCTCACTAACGTCGCTGTTTACATCTATCTTTCCATGAAAATCATTTGCATACATTAAAGCAATTAAAGCGCGACGAATTCTGTAGACGAAGCAAAGAAAACAACGAGTCTCGGGGGATTGGAGAGTGCACTGAGAAAAGTCAACTGCTTGATGCAAGTAACACGCATACTTTGCAGATTTCCAACTATAGAATCAAAAGGACCGAATAGAAGTAGCACATATATGGAAGAAATGGAGAAGGAAACTAGTAGGCTGAAACTAGGTGAGACTTGTGAGTTGGGAGGACCAAACAAAAGCAACTTTGCCCAGTGAGTTCTGTAGAACTACAGAAGGAAATGGAATAGGAAAAGGAGATAACCCCCCCCAGAATAACATCAGTCCGGAGGAACAAAAGACACTTAATCACCTACAAAAGGATGAAAACATCAAGACCCTTTCTGAGGAAAGAGGCAATGTGACCGTCGATATGAACATCGAGACGTACAACGAGAAAATTGAGGATGTATAACAGAAATGAAACTACAAGCTTTCATAAAAGGACCCAACACCCTCGATTGGGAGAAAAATTTACCACGCTTTGAAGAAAAACGAATCATACATCTCAGACAAACAACGCACACAGCTAACTCTTTGCCAGTAAGTTGCTCTGATTGCTTCTTCAGTTTTATTGAGTTCGTCTTGGAAGTAAGATTTTCCAAGTCCGCAAAATGGTTCTGGCCCGATCAGAGGCGTTGATGCCCCATTTTCATGCCAGGGTATCTGCTTGTTCATTGCGCTCCACTCCGACGTGCCCCGGCATCCAGAGGAGGATCACCTTGTTGTTCCTGCCTAGATCATTAAGTTTGTCTAGGCATTCTCAGACCATCTTTGAGTTGATGTTATATGAGCTCAACGCTTTGATGGTTGCTTGACTATCAGAGAGGATTGCGATTTCCTTGTGGCGTGAATTTCCGCTTGAAAAATACTAGGGAACTGGCCCATGGGTTCGGAGTATTTAGTGCGAGGCCCAAAGACTCCCGCTTCAGTTCCGTCGGGAGTATTTAATTCCGTTCGAAAGAATTTCTCGAAACAAAATTTCCTTGTAATTTCGTCAGTTGAGAGATCGGCAAGGTGTGCACTTTCGGTGGGGGTTGAGCCCCTTACGATGTGTGCTGTCCCTTTGAGTCCGACTTTCACCAACCTGAGGTTTGCTCCCCAAGCAGTTCTCCTCACCATGATATGGAGAGGAGTGAGGTCCAGAATTACCTCTATTGCTGCTGTTGGAGTCGACCTCATTGCTCCTGTTATACAAAGACATGCTAGTCTTTGCACTTACTCCAGGCTTTTCTTTGTTATGGCAAATTCGGTTCTGCCGTGCCATACTACTGCTCCATAGGTGATCATACCATGGTGTACATCCATCGCAGTATTGATGGGTTACAGCCCCACGTTTTTCCTGCAATATTCCTGAACACCATCAGTAATGATTTTGCCTTGTTAACGATCTTTTCTACGTGTCTGTTCCAGAGTAGTTTTGAGTCTAGGGTAAGCCCTAGATACTCCACCTTTTGCTTCCATTCTAAGTCTGCTCCGTCGAGGCGAACAGCCCTTAGGTGCTGAAACTTTGTTTTTCTAGTGAATGGTACCACTGTGGTTTTTGATGAGTTAATTCTCAACCCCACAGAAAGGCACCATCTTCTGGTAGTCTCTAGCTCCCTTTCTATGAGATCGCAGAGGGTTCCTTCGAATTTGCCTTTAGCCATGATGACTATGTCATCAGCATATCCAAGGCAAGTGACTCTGTTAATTAGTAGTTCGTCTACTATGAGACTCCACATCAGAGGTGATAGTCCCCCTCCTTGTGGGCATCCCCTGTTTGTGCTGATCAGAAAGCAGATATCCTCACCTATATTGCCTTCCAAAAATACACGAGGCCAGTTCCAAACACTCGTCAACCTACAATTTGGCCAAATTCCTCTTGCCCATTCTGGACTCCTTACAAGGAAAAGTAGCTACTACGTAAAGAATTCTGGACATTTTGTGGACATCAAATTATAACTTGAGGATGGTTTCGTCAGCTTTGATATAGAAAGCCTATATACTAATGTGCCCCTAAAGGAATCTATCGATATAATCAAGGAGAAACTTGAGGATGACGACCAACTACACGAGAGAGCTGAGTCACCTATCCCAGCAATATTAGACATACTAGGAATGTGTCTCCTATTTCCAGGAAAAAGGTCGGAATTGTTTGAGATCCATGTCCAACAAGCAAACCTAAGCTATGGTTGTTATATGTTGACGATACATTTATAATATGGAACTATCTAATATTATTGATATAAGGGATACTATCAGGTTCACAATGGAGAAGGAAGTAAACATCTCACTACCCTTCATGGACGTGAATGTCGAGAGAAGAAGCGATTCCATCCACACATCGGTTTATAGAAAGAAACAAGACGCACACTGGACAGTACTTGGCCTTAGGCTCTACCCACCCGAATTCGAAGAAGGAAGGCATCGTAAATTGTAAGAGGGTCGTACAGGCTTCGCAGCCTCACAAGCACTTCGCGCTATAAGTTCTTTTGTGTGTGATTCTTGATCTATTCGAGCCTGGGATTCCGAGACTTATTGCGAAGTTCATCAGTTTCCTGGGAGCTAAGTTTCTGATGTCGGAGGGCGTTAAGAAGGCCTCTTTCAAGAAGTTAATCCTCTTGCAGACTTTCGGCGAAGTTCTCGCAGTAGCGGCAACTATCACTCCCTGATTTACCCATCTTTTTGAGGTGGTGCCCCAGAGGGCAGTGTCCAGTGAGAAGTCCCGTTACCATCTTCAAGTCTGTCTTGTCCAACTCGAGAAGCTGTTTAGCTTTCTGTGGCGATAGACACACTAGTCTTTTCGCTTGTCTTTGTCCTGGCACTTTATTCCAGTGAAATTTCATTTTATCAGTTTCTCAGCGTCGGAATTCTTCTTTTAAGTGGGTTCTGGAAAGTCCACAGAAGGGTTCTGGCCGGGAAATTGTGTGTTTGCCCCTTCTTTGGCAAGGCAAACTACTTCTTCGTTGCCTTCAATTCATCTGTGACTGGCACCCACATCAGGGTGACCTAACCTCAAAGCTTTTAGTGCTGCGGTTATAGATTTCAGCCTTTCGAGTGCCTCTTTTAAGGCATTCCTGGACACAATTCTATAGAATGTACTTCTGCTTTGAAGATAAGGGTTTTGAGAGTCTGAAATTTTGTCCTGTAACGCCCACTCCAACCCTTTCGTCCATCTTAGATCCATCTGTGTACCACACTGATGCATCCCTTTCCAGTTGAGGTTCGTTCTCTGTGCATGTTTGGTGGTTGTTTGTGCCCACTTCAAACTGCATTTCAAAGTCGTAGGTACCTAACTGGCATGAAATCTGTCGGTTTAGACATGGCTTCTAGGGAAATTTGTTATAAAATCTTCAAGTGTCCGATCAGATCTCCTGCTTTTAAGTTTTTTGTTTGGCTCAGTCTGAAGGCACTGTTGGCTGCTTCTCTCATTACACATTGGTGCAATGGCGGAAGGTTTAGCATTGCCTCGAAGGCTTTAGTAGGGTACCTACGTAAACATTGCCCCTGTGATTCCCAGACAGGCTAGCCGTTGCACTTTTTGCAGCTTGACTTGTGCCGAAGTTTGTTGAATTCTTGGCTACCATACCAGTGAGGCGTAGGTCAGCACGGGTTTTATAATTGTTTGGTATGACTAATAAATCATTTTTGGTTTCAGACCCCATGTCTTACCAAAGACTTTGCGGCAAAAATTTTATTGTGAGAATAATATATTTGTAATTTTTATGCGAATAAAGATTAGTATTAGCATAAATTATGAAGGAAGCTGGTACGTCGATATTATTTATGTCATTTATATAATGAGTAACAGAACGGGACCCAGGACTGAACCCTGAGGTACCCTCATATTGATATGTGAATTTTCCAAGTAAAGATGCTTTCTGAGTATTTTTCAACCAGTCGATAATCAACAATGATCAGTCCCAGCAAACATTTTCTCAGTGTAACTCTAACTCGAAGGAAAGCACCTTGTATAGAGGAACTAATTCCCTCAACCGAATTTCCATCTACTTGTCGAGATCATAAGGACGTTTTTAGCTCCAGAAATGCAATTCTTCGTCTTCCACCAAAGTTAGAACGCCTAATGCTAAGAATGCCTCCGCGAATTCCCGACAGACAGGCGGCCTCAAATAACAATAGGAGAAAATGTGGTCGACTTGGAGCAAGTCGAAGAATGAAATTGAATGCTGAAATTGTATAAATGAATTTTTAATATCAATAAGGCTTGAAGTTGAATAAATATTTGCGGAAAAGTGGAGTGAAAGTAGCGACGGCGGAAATCGAATAAGGGGTTTGATTTCGAGTTCGTTTGGATCAATTGTTCTGTTGCTGTCGTTTAGAGCGAATACTGCAGGTGTAGCAGTAATGATTAAGCAACTTCGTAGAAGTCAAATAATATTTTTCTTCGAAATAATAAATATAGTATCGTAATAATTACATTGAGTGCTTTCACACTGAAACCAAATTTTACTGAAATTCGTCTTATAGACTCCTCCGAATTTCCAAAGTTTATACACTAAATTCTTCGAAATTTTCCAAAGCTTATCTTCCAGTCTCATCAAAATTTTCTAAACTTATCTGCAAACTCTTAGAATTTCCTGAAGTTCATCTCATAGACTCTTCAAAATTTCCTGAAGAATATCTCTCGGATTCACCAGATTTCCTTAGAGTTCTTCTTTCAAACTTTTTGAATTTTCTAGAAGATTGGTGATTTTTCTTTCAAATCCTTCGACATTTCTTGGAGATTTTCTTCCAGATTTGGCTTTGGTATTCTTATCGAATTTATCAATTATCAGATCAGACTATACGAATTGTCTTGAAGTTCTGTTTTCACAAACTCTTCAAACTTTCTTGAAGGTGATCTTCCATATTCTCCGAATTCTCTAAGAGCTCTATCAAGGTTTTCGTATTTTCATCAAGTTGGTTTATTATCTCACTCACATCACTTTTAAAAATTTCGGATATTTAAGTATCAGGGTCCGCTTAAATCAATCTTTTCAAGAGTATTATCAGTGATCTATTAACTATCCTTAGTGTTCTTGATACTCAATATAATACTGATTGATTCAAATCATCGAAAAACCGCATACTTTGTTTCCATGGTCCTCTCTATTCGTGAAAACCAGCTCTGATGAATGGTATGTTGCTGGTAACATCGACCTCGAACTTTCGTCGTCACATTCGGAACGAGAAGCACATTAGTGCTTCCGTAAAAGCACGTTTCAATTTGAATAGGCCGCGGTTTGAAACCCCCACATGCAGCTAAAAAACGGATTACGTTCATTCGTTGACTTCGCTGAAAGTTTCGTCTTCGCTTTCATCCCAACTTTGCGAACGGGAGCGCTTGTTAAGCTTTCCTGAAATTTGATAAATAACTCCATCAAATCCACTTTCGAAGTTAACGACTCTCATATTACTGGAAGATAAGTGAAGTGTAAAAATAGACACGTAGCTGAGATACTTGGAGATATAATGATTAATTTTCTGTCAAAAGTTATAAAAGATATAAATCTGTCGGAAGTTGGGCCGTTCATTTTCTGCCGCGAAATTATCTCGCAGCTGGGGGAAACCGCGAGAAAGTGCCAAGAAATGATCTTTTGCTCACGACTGAATATCTGATTCAGTGTTGCACGAAAGGGCCTTAGAACTAGTGACGTCTTTCACCGAACACACCCCTTGGGTTGTACACAAAAACTCAATAGTTTCTCAGTTCGGAAGAGAATCGTTTTTGCAACCACCAAAAGTGGACAATTTTGTATAGAGAAATAGTAAACCCTCACTTTGTTTTTTAATGAAACACCCTGTTTATTTTTAGAATCTACGATGAATTTCAACATGACTCAACCGAAACATCTTAGGTGAAAAAGGGCTCCAGTTTTCAACAGTAGCCTTTCACAAAAAAATGATTTTTTTTTTAAACAAAGAGAGGCAAGTCGAAAGATGCGAGAATATTTGTCTGAATGAGACCTGAGCTTCCTTTACCTTTGAAAACTTCTCAGAAAAATTATACGGGATGCTCATAAATTGGCGTCGAAAATTGTGTAAATCATTTTTTTAAAACGGCAACCCAATTCCTTCTCAACTCCAGTGGATTCTACGGTCAAAAAATGCGTGAGTTTGTGCTTACTTTACAACCCTTCTAAACTAAATGATTTTTGCAAAAACTTGAAACTAAAATTTCCATATGGTTATTGAAGTTATTTGAAAGAGTCGACGAGAAACAAATGCTGAAGTGTCAACAAGCAACATTTGCTAATAATTTGATGTTAAAACAAAATTGAATTGAAAGTATATACTAATTCAATCATTCTGAATCGATTGGTATTCGCAGAATTGCTCTATCTTCAACCGTTCTCGGATTGAAAAGTTCATCTGGAGTTGAGATAGGTAATTTTTCTCCAAAATTTTGATTTTGGTAATTTCTTTATTGATATTTATAAAATCACCCTTTTTTTTATAGGCACACATTTGCGCATACGTAATTTCGAGTGGATCTGATGATTTCATATTTTCACGATATTTATTTTCAAGTATCAACATGAAACTTCCAGAATATACAAATTTTATCATTCTGGATCGATCGGCATTCGCAGAATTGCTCTATCTTCGACCGTTGTCGAGTTGAAGAATTCATATGGAGTTGAGATAAGTCATATCTATCCGAAATTTTGATTTTTGTAATCATTTCATTGTCTATGATAAAATTCAACCTTTTTCTCAAATGCACACATATGCGCATAAGCAATTTCAAGTTTATTTTCAAAGCCTATTTTTGAGACCACTTCAAAAAATAGAAAAATCGGCCGATCCCCTTTGACGACCCGACAATGACTTTCAATCATAAAAAGTTATTATTTGAACTGTTTTGAATGTTTTTTGACTCGACACCAATCGCGCCAACTCAAATTCTATTTTTGAGACCACTTCAAAATATTTAAAAATCGGCCGAACCCCTCTGCCGACTTTTAGGGTTTTGCCCTTCTGGACTATTTTCGAGTATTTTTTATGGTCTGATGATGGACTTCAAACTCCCAAAATATACTGATTTCATTATTTTGTATCGAGTGGCGTTCGCAAAACTGCTCTATTTCATATTTTTCACGATTTTTAGGACTTTTTTTCGTTTATTTTTTTATTTTTGCGATCGACTTGAAATTGGCAGAGTATATTAAATCCATCATTTTGAATCGACTGGCGTTCGCAAAATCGCTCTATCTTCAATCGTTGTCGAGTTGAAAAATTTGTACGAAGTTGAGAGAAATTATATCCCTCCGAAATTTTGATATTTGTAATTATTTTGATAAATTTCAACATTTTTCTTAAATGCACACGTATGCAGTTTATTCTAGAAGTTTCTTCAATTCGATTGGTGGTCATTATCAGGAGATGACATATGCTCAGTTCACTATTTACTGAGAATGATTCTACTATTGTTGGGCAAGAAATGAGCATGAGGTGCAACAGAGAAACGTGCACATTCACCACCCCTATGAAGTCCATATCGATTAGTTAATTCAGCACCATGCGTGAGTTAGAAGATTAATCTGAAACAAAACAATTTCCGAGAAAATTGGACTAGGATGGAAAGACATGCAAGAAATTGGCTTTGTTATCGAGACTCCCGAGATACATGGAATATAATTATGTTGTCTAATTTGAAACGAAAATGTGTATGCTTGGATCGTCAACGTTTGCTCTATGGCAAAAAATAAACACGGAAGCTAAATTGTCTAGAAACGAATCACGACAATCTAAATGCCAGCCAAGCGGAAGGCAATATTGATGATACGTCCTTTTTGTTGTTGTGGCAAGATTATGAGTTGTCTTGACTTTTTTAATCCTGATTGGGACACCCTGAAAATTACTTCCGCAACTGGAAACAATTTCTTTTTTTGTATGGCAGTAGCAGAAGTGCGACGAAGGCAATGCCTCTTATAGGAAGATGGGTTTGGCAATCCTAAATACATTGCGATCTTGCTGGGGATTTTCCCAAACATGTTTTTTCCAATTCGCTGAAATGTACATTTATTTTGTCAGAAGCTCAAAAAAATTGTTCAATACCTTCAGGACGCAAATACATATGAAGTCTTTATGAAGGCAAAGCAAAGAACTCTTTTCCATCCACAACTTTGAAATCTTTCTGTACAACAGTCGTACTTTCCGGTAGGTTCACTACTATAACGAAATCCCAGTCCTCTATATCCGATATCTTCTTATTCAAAAGTTCCTGACTTCTGCAGCCTCCAAAAAAAAAACCCATAATCACAACAACAGATATGCTAAAAATTTATTTCATTAGGAGCGTTCTTTAGAAATCTGACAACTAAAACTAATTTCATTTCATTTCATCCTCGCCAAAAAACTGTTTGCCCTAACTTTGATATATTGGTTAACAATTCAAATATAACAAAAACAGAAAATGTGAAATTTCTAGGAGTATTTTTTGATTCAGATTTGTCCTTTAAAACCCACTGTTTAAATTTATCAAAGATATTAAATTCAAAAAGTTTCCAAATTAGAAATTTAAGGAAAACACTCAATATAAATCACACACGTTTACTTTATTTCAGTGAAATACAGTCAGAATTAGTTATGGAATTTGTGTTTGGGGTAGTTCTCCTAAAAATGTTTTTTTTTTGTCACAGAAAAGAATTCTAAGGTGTATTAACATCTCATTTGTAGACTCCTGTCGACCTGATTTTATCAGCTTGAGAATTTTAACTCTGTGTGGCCTTTATATATTGGATTTAATCGCATCAGTTCATAGTAGAGACGATTATTTGAAGAATAGTGACATTCATGCTCATGACACAAGATATAAATCAGATTTCTCTATACCTTACCAGCGTATAGAAATCTGTAAGATATCACCTTTAGTAATGGGAATTAAACTTTATAATAGTCTCCCACAATGTTTCAGAGATATTGTCTTAGTGCATGAATTTAAAGTGAAAATTAAAAACTATCTCATTGACACGTCCATATTCGGTTGAAGAATATTTTGAAAATACTCGTTGAATTTTGCCTAGACTGCAACATATTTTTCGTTTGATTTTATCGTTTTTTTTGACGTACCTGTGTGTCTATTTCTTCTTAATGATATTTTATGTATACTACATTACTGTATTTTGTATTTTTAAATCTAGATTATTGTCTAATTTTACTATTTTAAGGAAAATGTTCTAGTTGAACTAGACTTTTTAATTTTACTTTCCTTATATTTGACCTGTCTTATGTCATCATTTTATATTATTAGATCAATAAATTCTATTCTATTCTATTCTATTATAACATTTTTCCGTTTCAGCAACTCCAGATTTATCTTGTATTCTTTTTGGCATACGGCTTCACTTTTCGATGGAATTAACGAATCTCTTGCTTTCTCAGCTTTTTTCCAAATATCCTCCATTATATTTGGGGTAGAAAACACGTTTTTACCGCAAACACAGCTTGATAACAAAGTTCTGTTCATAAACAAGTAACATAGCAACAACCTAGCAACAACAAAACTCTTATAATCAACGGTACCTGATTCAAATATAGCGGGAAGGTAATGATTTATTTTTCACTTGACCATTACTGCTTTAGATTACCTTGGCAACGGTTGTATTAACAGGCCCATAACGCCCGGGGCGTTATGGACGGTATTATGAATCATAACGCCCGCTAAATGTTTTTTCCTGTAGTTCAATGAATGAATTACTCAAGGCTCTCGGGTGAATGTTACCCTCCGGGCGTTTAGATCTATATAACGCCCTTTAACATAAATATTCCGTTTTGTTAATAAACAAAATATTATTGAAATCGTTCAGAAATAGAATTATCTGTGTACCACGGGAACAAAAGAGCCTCTATAACCTCAGGAAATTGCTGTACCTCGGGCCAGGGGCATTCGGGACGCAAACTTTGCCATCAGTAATTAAGGCCCTCATAATATCCTTGATACATAAATACCTATTACCATGTTCCTGTGATTCTACACATTTGAATTACATCCTGAGTCATACCAGGAACAGTTTCGATTGTTAAAATATTTATAAATACCATCTGGGTTTCAGATGTAATCTTATAGCTTTCTAGACAGGACCACAGCAATTTGAAAACTTCCCACCCTTAATATCTTCCTTCCAGTGAATATTATGAAAAATTAAAAAGACACATCAATTTAATATTCAGGCCTAGGAGAGGTAGATATTACCTCTAGAAGCTCAAATGAGAAGGGGGTTATTTTTTGATGAACAGTTTCCGGAAAATATCGTTCAAAACTTACAGAAATAGTTAAAACTTTCCTGTACTGAGATGCATTACTGTATTTACTGACAATTTAAAAGAAATGGTTAGAATAGGTGGCACCTTTCTAACCCTTAAATAACAATAAAAAATCTATTCTAGATTCATGATTTTCAATTGTTGGTTATTTTCCTTTCACAAAAAACTTTTAATTTGCGAGAAAGACATTTCAAGCATGGAATCTACTTACACCTGTCTTCTAAACTGGTCATTATGTTGTCTGTTTTGCTCTAAACAGTGATAAAGTCTGTTTCCGAACCTCTCACTTATATTTCGGAAAACTTCACCAGGAATTGACCGGGAAAACGTAATTTTCAATGACAGTTTTAAAAAATAATAACGATAAGGTTTCCTCCATAACATACAATGACAATGAAAACATATTTTCGCTCTGAAATAACCCTGGAATATTGGCAAAATTCTTCCAGCTTTCTTCAAAAGACTATATTCCTTTTATTCAATTAGAGGAAAACAAAGACGTCTCATCTCAATGAAAACGCTTCCATTAGACCTCTCGAGTATAAATTATGATTTTAATTTAATTTCATTAGACATACCGCTGAAACTAGTGCCGGGAAGGAATTCCAAGTAAGAGAAAATATCCCGAGACTCCTCTCTCTCTCTCTGAACTTCCAGGTAACATTTTGCATTTTCATTATTTCCTTGTTTGCTTTGATATAAGAAAATTGCGTTTGCTCGTAGTTTATTCGACTTCTGAATTGATGCAGTAATTTATAATTTTGCGGTTCACGAGAATTATATGACTGGAAAGCTCATTTTCCAAATAAAGTCTAAGGAAACACAAAAAATTAAGGAGTCATTTAAAGCAAATTGTTAGTTTTCATTTTCGATTAAGTGAGGAAGGAGAATTAGTGATGAAACAGAAATGGACGTTGACGCCATGGTGGACAAATTATAACAGAAAACTGCTCAAACTCAATTACACACTTGATTCTACTGTGACATTTGAACTATCAAATTTTCGAAACCATCGAGCAGTTTTGGTCAAGTAGTTCCAAACCTCCCCAAACAAACTGGTGGTAGGTTTGCAAACCATACAAGTCAAACCTGAGAGGAGCAAAATGCTCTTTGAACCGTATTTTCATGGTGCTTCTAGTTTGACCAACATACAAGTAATCTTGTCAATTCCCTATATCTGGAAAACACTACAATTTTTTTCATCTGACCTTCTAGCTCGAAAAATACTTAAATAATTTAAAGTGGGACCAATTAAAATGAAAGCACGTACATACGAAAATTGAATACATAGGCTGTTATTTT